>PVJD01008003.1:0-77390 GCA_004026545.1 Mormoops blainvillei | reverse complement strand
AATACAGTGAGAAACTAGATACATTCCTAACAAGGTTAGGAACAAGGCAAGGATGTCCTTTATTGTCACTTGTATCCAACATCTCACTGAAACTCTTAGAAATGCAATAAGACAATGAAAGGAGAAAAATATATACAGATTGGGAAGGCAGAAATAAAACTGTCTTTGTTTATAGGTGGCATGATTGTCTGTGTAGAAAATCCCAAAGAATCAACAACAACAACACATTCTGGGAACTAATATGTGATTATAACAGGTTGCAGAATATAAGACTAATATATAAAAGTCAATTGCTTTCTTATATACCAGTAATAAACAATTGGAATTTGACATTTAAAACACAAAACCATTTATACTAGTACCTCAAAAATGAAACACTTAAGTATAAATCTAACAAAATGTGTGTAAGATCTATATGAGAAAACTACAAAACTCTGATGAAAGAAATCAAAGAAGATGTAAATAAATGGAGAAATACTCCATGTACATGGATAAGAAGATGATCACAGTATTCTCAAGATGTCAGTTCTTCCCAACTTGATCTATGTATTTGATGCAATCCCAATCAAAATATCAGCAAGTTATTTTGTGGATATACATATATGCTTTTGTAAATGCTTCGACTATATCCACTATATCATAAGGAGCTGCTACCAGTGATCGCCCCTGGAAGTGAGGAACAGAGAATGTGGGGGGAGACTTGCTTTTGAACTTTCCGTACCTTTTGAATTTTGTACCGCTTACATGTTATGTAGACAAAAAAATTAAGCTAGAAGCATCATTTATTTTAATGATTTTATTGATTTATTTACTTTTAGAAAGAAGGAAAGGGAGGGAGAAAGACAAGGAGAGATACATCGATGTGAGAGAGAAACATCGATCGGTTGCCTCTTATACACACTATGACAGGGGACCAAACCCCCAACCCAGACATGTGCCCTGACTGGGAATCAAACTGGCAACTTTTCCCTTTACAGGACGGCACCCAACCAACTGAGCTACAGTGGTCAGGGCTAAGCTGGAAGAGAATGTATACAAGTTCACATATGTAGTAAGGGGCACAAAGACACTAAATCCAAGTCGTCTGAATTGTAAGGTGGGTAAGAGAAGAAGTTTCTCTTTGTGTGTGGTGATAGCGACAGAGAGGATGGAAGGAGCCATGTGGTTGGATAAGGAATGGACCAGACAGAGTGCCAGGCTAAGGAGTGTGGGTGTCATCCTGTGGGTCCTGGACAGTTGTCCAAGTTTTAAGTAGGGGGCAATTTGATCAAAAGAATATTAGGAAATTTACTTCTCTTCGTTTTGACCACTGCCCAGAATCCACCTAGCCAGGCTTCAAAGGGGTGAATTAGGGGAGAGAGGGATTCTGTAAAAATTGGAAAAAATAAGATATAGAATAATTCTCTTTTGCTAGAAGCAGCAGCTCATTTAAATAAACCACCAAGGGCTCTAAGAGTGATAGGAACACCTGGTAGCACAGGGGGTGATAAGAGAGATGACTTGATCAGTAGTTAAGGAGACAGCGTGCACAGAACCAGTTAACACTTAGGACGCAGGGAGAGGTCTGGGAAACAGCATCGGGAGCAACTCTAACATTCCTGGTTAACCTTCACTGATGGCTTGTTCTTTTGGACAAAAGATTGAGGAAGCTATGTTCAGATTTGAATTACTTCTCAATGTTATGAAAGAATCTCGGATCTAAAATTCATTGCATTTGTACATGTAAGCCTAGCCGTAATGCAATAATTTGCATTTATATAGCAACATTCATCTAGGGCACAAACGTGCTTCCACGGCATTAACTCATTAATCCTTACAATGTCCTTGTGAAGGAGCTGGCGAGCATGATTATCTCTATTTCACAAATAAGAAAAATGGAACTGCTGAGACGGTAAGTGATTTGCGTGAAAATAGATGGGATCTATATGGGGTATTAATACCAGTATTACTACAAGTCTCTTGGAAATGAGTTATAAATGATTGGTTCAACACAGTTTGGTGTTCAGATGTCTCAAAAATTTTTAAATAAATGAACATTTTACTTTGACTTTATAACCAACAGAGTCTGATTATTATTCAGTTTTTATTCACTCTGATGAATAACATTTGTCTCCTGGGATTCAAGGCCATATTTCTCCCTGACTGGTAACTTCGGACTCTGTGAAAGGAATTGTAAGGTCAGGGGAATAATAAGAGAAAGTCACTTTTCTTTATAGGTTACAGATCAGCAATTTGTTTTAGTTTCTGAACCTGCCCCCCACAAAGCCAACTTCAAGGCAGGATTTTGGTGCAAGTAGTTTATTCAGAGGATATCCCAGGAAGCATGTTGAAGGAGTGGAGAAATAAGACAGCGAAGAGAGGAAAGTCAATAAAGGATTTCTTAAATGAGCGGGTGGTGGAGGGATGACTAGGTCTGGAGCTAAGGAAATGTGGAAATGGCTCTATGTGCTAGGGACCCTCTGGGAGACTGTTGACGACAACTCT
Source organism: Mormoops blainvillei (assembly GCA_004026545.1). Lineage (NCBI taxonomy): Eukaryota > Metazoa > Chordata > Mammalia > Chiroptera > Mormoopidae > Mormoops > Mormoops blainvillei. The sequence goes on along the minus strand of PVJD01008003.1, from coordinate 74,906 downwards.
GCATTGTCTCACGCAGGAGCAAGAAAGTGAATTTTTTTTATACACCAACTCCTGCGCATCTTTAGTCGAAGATTGTTCCTGCGCATCTCTGGTCTGCTCTGGGCCCAGGCTGAACAGTTCCTGAGGCCAGAGAAAGCCCTCAGGTGGCAGAGTGCTAAGGAACTGTAGTGTGTTGACATTAAGCTTTTATTCGCCCAGGCATTCATTTCAAAGACACCTATCCTGAATAAACAGATTGCCTGCTGTATGACACACACACACACAACAAGTAGATAAGGAACCAGGCAACCCCCACTCTCCTCCCCCAAGGTCCCATTTTAGAAAGCCCTGAGCACCAATAATTAAGGAGAAACCATAAGCACCCTACCCTCACCCCGGTCTGTGTGTGTGTAGGGGTGTGCCACAAGTAGTTGGGGTCCAGGTAAGTGCCCCAGGCATTCCTAACTGATAGCGTCACTCTCAGTAGCCCCAGGGACACAACAGAGGCCTTCAGCAAGTACGGGATATAACGCCAACTGCTGATGAGCTTGGGATGGCCAAGAGGACCCGATGAAGGTTCTGACTGCATCTGCTACAACATTCAACTATTCAGTGTTCATTGAACATCTACTATGCGCCTGCCACTTTGCTAGATGCAGGGCTACAAGATAACTAAGACATGGTAATTTCTCTGAAACGTAAATTCCGATCATGCCATTCTCTAGAACCAACCACCCATAGTTCAGATCTGCTTCAAACTGCTACAATATTGTAAGAGAAGCAGAGAAAATGTAAGCCTGAGATAGAAAAACATTGACAACGTTAATATATTCTATTTAATTGGGTTTGGCTGAGGGAGCTGTTCCCCAGGCTGCTTCTCCCATCTCTCCCCAGTTTCTAAGTCACAGGATTTGATTTCCTGCTAGAGCATGGCAGGATCCTCTTCCTTTATGAACCCCCTTCTGTCGCATTCCAATTACTTCTTCCCTAATAGGTACGATAGCTATTTGGCTTCAGCTCTCTTCATCTCTCCTAGATCGAGTCATAATATACCTGCTTGTCTCCTATTAACTCCTTTGCTTGTCTTTCCTTTTTTCGATCTGATTTTCCCTTTTAAAATTCTTTCCAATGACTGTGAAGTCCTTAGGGCCTTTCCTTGCCTCTTTCGGTGTCCTTAGAATGATGGCCCCTCCCTGATAACTTCTGCTCTCTATTTAAATTTACTGATATTTTAGCGTAATGCTGGAATTCCGTTTTTGTTTTTTTTTCTGACTTCCAAGGTGAAGCTAAGTGAATTTTTCCTGGGGTTAGTAGATGGTTAGTGAGGAAAGACAAGCCCTGTCTGCTCTGTCTCACAAATGTACCCGAGATAGCATTTATGTATGTTAAACATGGTGGCCAGGAGTCGGCCTTCCCCTTCCTGACCATTGTTTGGTCCAATGAAATAGTCATGGCAAGGTCCTCAGTTTAACACGGAGGCAAAAGCGATGTGTTGTCTAGGCAGAGGCTGATCTCCTCTGCTCAGGAAGGCGATGTGTTATCTAGACAGAGGGCGATTTCCTCTGTGATTCTGTTTCCCAGTAGTTTTGCAAAGACAGGAAATACAGTAATTTGGGATGTTGGGGAGGATTTAATTTGCATTTCTGTTAGCTGTATTGTTAGTGTCTATACTTACTTACCATCATGCACATGTCTTCCTGGCCATCTGTGTGTTTTCTGGTCAGGGTCAGACGTTAAGCTGTGTGTCTGTTTGTGTGCATGTTGTATGTGTGTCTGCAGTGATAATCCAAGGACAGAGACAAATGAACCTGGAGTGTGTTAGCCATTTTGCATTACCAATGCTGCTTTGAGGAGCTCCGAAAGCCGAGAGTTAATGCTGTATCTGCTTGGTGTGGTAGCCCTCCCCGAAGATGAACAACTGAGTGCCTAGAAAAGACAAGTGCCCATCAATAGACGAGTAGATAAAAAAGTTATGGTACATAGATACAATAGAACATTAGTGGGCTATAAAAAAGAATGAAATCTTACCGTTTGCAGCAGCGTGGATGGACCTAGAGGGTATTAAGCCAAATAAAACAAGTCAGACAAAGAAAGAAAAATACCATATGATTTCATTTATATGTTGATTCTAAAGAGCAAAAATAAATGAACAAACAAAATAAAAACAGACTCATAGATATCGAAATCAGGCTGATGGTTGCCAGAGGGGAGGAGGGTACTGGGGTGGGCTGAGTGAAGGGGGTGAAGGGATTAAAAAGTACTAATTGGTAGTTACAAATAGTTCTGGGGATGTAGAGTACAGCATAGGGAATATAGTCAATAATATTGTAATAACTATGGATGGCGCCAGGTGGGTACTGGAAATATCCGGGGGAACACTTCGTAAAGCATATGATTGTCTAACCACTATGCTGTACACCTGAAATGAATAAAAAATAATATTAAATGTAAACTGTAATTGAAAAATAAAATTAAAAAAGGGAAAGACACAGAAGGTATAATTATGTAATTGTGGACAGTAAAAGTTGACTTCCTCTTTTCCCCACAGAAACTGTCTGAGGATGTGGTGAGGTACAGGGCCAACAACACAGATTCAGTCTATGACTCGCACACTGAATGTTCTCATTGTGGTAGTATTTGGCTACCTATTATGTTAACTTTGGGGAAAAGAGGAAGGGAGTAGAGATGTAGTCTTTTTTATGGTATCAGAAGACAATTCTAAATGGAAATCACAAGTCTTTCAGAATCTTGGCCAAAAAAGAAAGTGGGGGGAGGGGAGAGCGCACAAGAGCACTGGCTATGAATGCAGGGTCGAAAAACTGGCAAGCAAGTGAGCAAACAAACATCCTATCTTAATGGAATATTATCAAATAAAGTTAGGTAATTTTGTCTCTGCCTTTAGTCTCTAAATGTTTTATTTTTTTCCTTTTTCTTTTTGGGCAAACATGTCTGAGTTGCTATTCTGTACCCTTACTGAATATCTCTGAGTATCTATGGTCCCTTCATTTGGTAACATTCAATTTCCTTAGGGAGTAACCCCTCTCCCATTCTCAGTTCAGCTGGTTTAGATGGGGCTGATTCTATTACCCTTCTCGAAAGGTGAGAACAAATCCAGGCTTGGGTAATTAGATCATTCCATCCCCTAGAAATGTAATTGGTTCAGAAATTAGTCCTGATCCAAGCCAGACCATGAAATGAGTTCTAGGATTTTTATTGGAACTATTGGGAGAGAGTTACTCCCTTTCTTCTGCGGTTGCTAAGGTGATAGGATATAAGCCTGAAGCTGTGGGTAGCCACTTTTACCATCATCTGGGGAGAGCTTGCATGAGAATGAAAATAACATAGAGGAAAGCACTGCCAATAGAGAGAGAAGCCTGATAAGGCTGAGTTTTTGAATCAAACCATGACTGAAATTAAAAAAAAATTATTCCTTGACTTTTAAGTTACACGAGCCAATACATTCTCTTTTTCGCATAAGCAAATTTTAGTTTCCTTTCTTGTGCTTGAGAACCAGAGCTCTGACTAATACAGCTTTTTATTGATCAATGGCTTTTTCTTTCATTACTGTATTTGTCTTATTTGTTCATTTTTAACATAATCTTAGCCTTTTTATTGTGGTAAAAGACATATAACATAAAATTACCATTTCAACCATTTTAAAGTGTACAATCCAATGGCATTAAATATACTCATAATATTGTACAGCCATTACCCTGTCCATTTACCTCAGCCTTTTTAAAGAAAACAATAATTCGGTTAAAATTTCCTCTTTATAACCTGTTTCCTAAGAGATCAAGTCAGTTGCGGTAATGGTGGATTAAGACCATTATATGAAATTAACTTATAAAAGCAATACTGTGGAGGCAGAGAAATAAGGCACCCATGAGTCACAAAGGAACTACTTCTCCCAGATTCATATTGAGTGGACACAATCTCATTGTACCCTGAATACCTCTTAGTCTAATTGTCTTAGTCAGTTTGGGATGCTATAACAAAATACCACAGACTAGGGGGCTTAAATAATGCACATTTATTTCTCATAGTTCTGGAGGCTGGGAGATCCAAGATCAAGGTATTGGCTGATTCAGTTCGTGGCGAGGTCCCTCTACCTGGTTTGCAAATGGCCACCCTCTTGCTGAATTCTCACCTGGTGGAGAGAGAGAGAACATGTCTCTCCCTGAGTCTTTTTATAAGAGCCCTAATCCCATTCAGGGGGCTCCACCCTCATGACCTAGTTACCTCCCAAAGCCTTCACCTCCAAATGCCATCACATTGTTGATTAGGGCTTAAACATGTGAATTTTTTTTGGGGGGGGGATGGGGGAAACACTTTCATTTCATAGCACTAATGTCAGTATTGAAGACAGGCACTTTTATTTCTAGTACAAGGAAAACCTTATTAAGGAATAAAACTAGACTAAGACTCAAAATCAGAGACATTAATGGGAGTATAAACACTACCAATTTTCACTGGCAATTCAAACCACTCCAAGTTCTGATACTATGATTTGTAGTGTTCTCACTATCCTTAGCCTTTAAAAAGTAATTTTAAAAGCATTTAAAAACTTGGAGGAAAAAAGAACTTGGAGCAAAGAGAGTACAAGGCGCTGAAATGAATCATTGATAGGAAATACATATTAGAATGTAATAAGATGCCCTTGTTGTGTGCACATGTGTGTGCGTGTGCATGCATATCTGCATTGGGGTGAGGGTGGGGCAGAATTTAGAAAAGAAAGACACCACCTCAGTCATGTTCATCTGGATAGACCAGTGGTGGCCTTCATTATTCATTAAAGTCCTAAGTGGTTGTTGGAGCCAGTCTTGCACTTCTCATCCTTCAAATATGTCCATTTTCTTTTATCTCTATTGTCCCTCTACTTGCCTCTCCTAACCAACTTTCTTTTCCACATGTGCCTTTTTCTCTTTATTTTTGTCCTCTTCCTCAGTCCTGCACACAATACCAAAGGCAGAGGCAGACCTCTCTTAATGTAAGTATGTCCCCAAAGCCCCTTAAAACTCCAAAACAAGTCCAAGAATCACCTTGATTTCCCCAAAGAACTCAAGATTTACCCTGTTCTCATGGCCAGCTCTACGGGGGTTCAGACACCATACTCCCTGTTACACGTGCATAAAATTTCCCTGTAGATATTGGAATATTGTCATTTCAGGAATTCTGCTATTTCAAGTCCTCAGACATCGTTCAGTGGAAGGAGAAATGATAATGGTCCCAGCCAAGAATTCTTATTAAAAGTGAATACAGTGTAAGTATAATTTTTTTCAAGTCTTAACTAAGGACAATAGAAGGAACGAGGGATCAAAGGCAATTAAGAGTGACTCATGACGATTACAAGAGCTGCCCTACTTGTTACTCTAGCTAGAATTCTTTTGTGATGGTGGGGTTACTGTATTGAATCCAGATTTGGCTCAAGTGTTGCAGATGTTGCCGAATACCACGCTATTATGAATAGAGTGAGGGCTTTCTCTGAAGGGATTAATTTTTCCTGGTATTATTTACCCAACTGGCCTTTATAAATCAGAGCTTCGAGTATATAGCAGGGACCATATATCCCATTTGAGGCCTTGTTCTTTTCAGGGATAGATTTAAAAGAATATTTCAGGGAGCTGAGTGTCTAGGTGTGGCCTCCTGGGTAATAGAGGCAAAGGGGGCATCTGTACTGAATTTTGCAATCGCTGTTTTCCTATCCACAGTGCTTTTATTTGAGATAATGTCTTGCCCCCAGCCCCTGGAACACACCATTGTGACCCACCCGCCCCCAGCAAAGCTCGGAGGACAAGTTGTGGGCACCCAGTTCTAGAGGGGTCAGTTAGATTTTTGCTTTTGAGAAGTTGGAATTGTGATGAGGAGAGTCTGAGTCAGTTTGATGATTATGGGCACTTGAACTGAAAGGGCACAGTACAGTCCGGGCTGGGATTGACTTCAGGGAAGCTCCATGCTTCAGCCCAATTTATAGGGAGTTGGGAGAGCTGGTCTCTGAGGAGAAGCAGGAGAATGACAGCGCAATGCAGCCCAAAAGAGACTAGAGACCCTACAGCAACACCGATTAGTGAGGAGGGTGATGCCACCTGCTCCAAGAGATAAACCCTTTGGCGGTTTAACCAGGAGTTTATTTCTAATTACACAAGGCCCAGATAGGCGCTTGGGTTAGTCAGTGGCCTTCAACTTAATCATTCAGGGACCTATGGTCCTTCCTTCTTTGTACCAATTACTATGTCAGAGTAAATAATCTCTGTAGCAGATAAATCCTTAAATATGAGTGGCTCAACTAAATATAATTTACTTCTTGCTCACATAAAGCCCAATATGGGATTTCTGGTTGGAGAACACTAATATTTATACTAATAGTAAGATAAATTATCCTAATATTAACACTGTATATATATTGACCTATTATAAATACTAATATTAGTCTTCAGACCAGAGAGGGATGCACCCGTACAACCCTTCTTAACTGAGGTAATAGAACTATGAGAAGATGTCCTCATGGCCCATCTTTTCTGCATCAGATGTTTTTTTTAAAAAAACAGAATGCTTCCCACCTTTGAAGCAGGGGAGACCACAGCAGGCGAAAGCACCGTTTCACATTTTAGTGACAGTGTGGGGAGCGCTACAGCCGATCAAACATAATAAAAATCAGGAACTCCTACCAGCAGAGGGCTAAAACTAGAGTTGCCATGCCTCAATGTTAATTTTGTTTTGGTTAGAGAATAAATAGGCATTAAAAATTCTTTTTACTGGTCTGAATCTTTTGGCATTTTTAAACTTTTTTCCCTATAATTTATTTAAAAGAACCAAAATTAGGCTTTGTAAAAAAAAAAGGGGAGGGGCATTTCTGATTGTAGCAAGTGCTTAGCATAGGTACAAATGGTTCCTCTAAAATTGTCTTTATAAATCATCGCTTCTGATCAAGTAGAAGAACAGTGATTTGCAAGATTGTATTTGTCTACATACAAGGACTCGGGTGGAGGGATTTCTCTCTCTGAATTCTCTTTGATTAAATGCTATAACATATATATCTCTCTTTAAAGAAGAAGAAATTGTTCAGCATCATTATTTTTATGTAACAAATACTTATGTGCTGAGTGTCAAGGATCCAGTAGTGAAAGTCAACAAGTTTATCCTGAAGAGAAGTTGAAAATCCTGTGAATGAACAGTGTCAAGTGAGAAATTTGTCAAGCTGAGGTTTTCCTTTTGGGGAAAGGATGCAGAGAAGTGAGGAATAAAGACTCAAGGTGAGACTTCTTAAGAAATGATATTCACTTTTACCTCCACAAGCTTAAGAAGTTGGGACGTTTTTCTGGTTCAGAAGCTGATGTTTGGGATTAAAATCATCATCATTTGGAATAGCCGCTATTTCTTCTCCCCAGCATGGAACACTGATTATAAGATACAACACATGAAGATTGGCATTCTTTAAATTTAAAAAAGAGGTGGTAGCTATAGCTTGGATTTCGTTTAAGAAATTCATAGAATACACAAGTTAAAGGGCAAAATAAGTTTGCTTTATCTTCATAGAAAAAGTGAATTTTGTTTGAAATCATCCTTTCAAGGTAGAATGGGCAGAAAGTCAAAATTTCTTGAACCTGAAATATGTTGTTGTCGTTTTTTGCAACAAGTGAATTTGCTTTGCTGCAACACATTTCTATTGTCTGGTGATGAGAGCAAGAGAGAAAGCCTCAAATCCAGATGCGAAGCACCACACTGACCTGTTTCCAGTGCCACTCAATCAGTGGGCTGTTACAACCCAGAATAATAGACTGTTAATAGCCAGAACAAACAGGAATTGCCCTGAAAGAGAAAAGCCATCCCTTGCTGTTTAAGTGACGATTCCTGTTGGTAGCCATTTTCACAAAGAGAGAAAACACTGGCTGGAAGGGAAAAAAAGTTTCTTTCCATTGTCTCGTCCTCTATTAGGCCAAAAGTAATCTGTTGAAAGGCAGTGGGGGAAAGAAATCTATCAGACAACTGGTACTTTGTCTGTACTAGGCCGAGTGATTTTTTAAAAGGAATTCACAGCAATAAATGGTTGCTTTTTTGCATTGGGTGGAAACAAAGATTTTGAGATTTGCCTACACAAGTGGACTCTACTAGCCTGATGATGATGATGGTGAGGGTGATAAGCGATATTATTTGTTGAGTGTTTGTGATGTGCACATCATCTACTTGCTATCCAATAGCCTAATGAAGTAGATGCTGTTGTTGTCTTCGTTGCACAATGAAGAAATGCCCAACATCACACCGGCAGCAGAGCTGGAATATGAACACAGGTTGGTGAGCTTCAAAGACTTATGTGAAACATGCCAGAGAAGAGCTCATTCTTGTGAAAATTTAGCTTGCAAATGCTTACAAATATGTGTGACTTGATATCCAAAACCTAATAATAAGTCAAAAATGCCTTGGATTTGTAACCTTTTTTTCCTGAAGAGTCATCTCTAAAAAATACTTCCACTATTTTACACCACCGAGTCATCCTATTTAGAAGATATTGAAGGAGACAATCTTTATGCTTGAAAGTTTCTAAAAATTGAAAGTAATATCCACCCATTCATGTAATTTTTTTTACAGCATGTGTAACATACATTTGGGTGATAAGATTGATACAGTTGGGCATGGTATATAAAAAGAAAATTGGTTTAGAATGAGAATAAGAAATGCTGTGTTTTAAATTTGGATAAGCCAAGCCATTCCTTAGGTGTTCTATATATGTATGCTTGGAGTAATATAGTGACATAGATTCTTGGGTTACCTGACAAAGACACGTGAAGGAAAATGTGATAATGTACAAGAATGAATTTTAATGCTATGTAGAAAGTTACTATGTTGCTATATTTCACACATATGACGTATAAAACTGTTATATTTTTAGATATATATTTTCTCCTTTGAGGGGAGAGATTCACCTTTTAGACAATTGGGTCCTTTTTTTCCTCTCATATTTTCCAGATCCTGGTTGCTCCACTTCCAGGACAAATGAATGGTCCCTTCACGTTTCACAACCTCCACTGCTACTGTTATCTCTTGCCTGGGTTACTGCAAATGGCTCCTAATAGTTTTCTCCTTGCCCTCTTGTGATCTGTTGGATCTTCTTAAAATGTAAGTCAAATTGTGACACTCACATACTTAAAACTCTCCAGTAGCTTTTCCTCTTAGAGGAAAAGCTCTTACGATGTCCATATACCCCACTCCTTGATCTGTGCCCTTTACCCCATCAACTCTGTGATCTCATCTCTTATTCTCTCCCTTACTAACTCTGTTCCAGCTATACTGACTTCCCTGATGTTCTTTGAGCATCCCAGGGACACTCCTGCCTCAAGGACTTTGGACTTGCTGTTCCTTGGCCAGAAGTGCTGTCCCCCTTGCTAACCATATGGCTCTTTCCTCACTTCCTTCACATCTTATGTAAATTCAACACATCCTAGGGACCTTCCCTAAGGTCTGAGATTAGTCCTAACCCCTGAGCTCTCTATTTTTCACATTCTGCTTTATTTTCCCTTCATTCCTGCACTTCTTATCACCTGAAAAATTCTTGTTTGTTTATTATCTGTCTCCCTGGTCTAGAATGTAAGCTGCTGAAGCAAGAATGGTATTCAGTTCACTGCTGTATTCCCAAGAACATTAAAAAAAAAAAATGAGTTTGTCCTGGTAGCTCAGAATCAATGAAAAGGATAGGAAAAGATCTACCCCTTTAAAAATTGGTTTGAAAGCAGATTTCCATAACACAAATTATGCTTGCACATTCCATGAACTTTAACATGATTAGGAAAAGTGGTTCTAAGTTCCCAACAGTTTCCCTTTTGAGCTGGTGGTAACCAGAGTGATAAAAGGATAGAAGAGGCATGAACAGTTTGCTGTAAATCTACATAAGCTCCATGAGGGCAGCAACTTCGTCCTGTCTTATTCACCATTGCTTTCCTAGCTCTTAAGACAGTGCCTCACAGACAGGAAGTGTTCAGTAATTATTCATTGAAAAACTGGACATGTCTTGTACATGCCCCCACTAAGAGTAGTCTTACGGAAGCAAATAGCAATCTCTTTACTTTTATTAATGTCATTAGACAGCTTTCTAAATAATGAATTTTAGTGGGTACATCTCCACGTGCATCTGGATTATTGTGTCATAAGTTTAATTTCACCAATGAAATCTGCAGTGCTGCTTCTTAAATATATTGAAGGACATAGCGCTAATTAATTACTCCAGCTTTGTTATGTATGTTCTGATTTTGTTTCTGGTTTGTTATTCAATTGATTTATTCCCTGATGTACTTGTTGAGCACCACTGTATGCAAAGTCTGGTTAGATGTAGTCATTGAGCTTCTGTGAGGAGATGGGCCCAAACTAGGTTACCGGCCATGAAAGTACATGCGAGGAGTAGATGTGAACTTTACCATGGCAAGCATGTGGCCGGGAGTCAACAGCTGATTGAATATGAGGGTCAGAGGAAAGGGGGATTGACTCTCCTTGCTCTTGCTGCTGTTCATCCTGTTCTTCACCATAGCCGTACGGAAAACATCCCCGAGCTCCTCTAACTTGAGGCCCTCGGGGAAAAACCTGCAGGCTGTGCACGGTATAAAGAAACTCACAAATGAGTCTCGGATGGGGGCTTGAGATTCAAAGGGAGGAAAAGTTTATGGTGGAATCGTTATGTTAGGATGTCAGTAATTTGCTTTAAGATAAATCGCTATAGACTGAGTATTATTATGCATTTAGATTAAGCGGCAACCGAAGTCCTACATGGATGGTGTTTCTGTGATTATCTGCATCATGATCCATAGGTACTTTACTACTCAGCAGAGCGTCAAAGGGCTGTTTCACTGGCGTAAATAGTGACTTGTTAAATGGTACAGAAGAAGTTAGAAAGGGGTCATTTCAAGATTTATTGATTGGTGAAATATTTTAGATGCTCTCCACACTTGCATGTACGGCATAGAAGAATCAACAAAATCCTGAAGCACATATCCTTAGGAATGTCAACTTAGACTATGAGGATTCTCGTCTACAGTCCTTGTCTCTCTCGAGTGGCTACAGCCTCTGGAAAAAAGAAAGAAAAAAAGGGTGGAGGGAAGTGAGAAGGGAGGGAAAGAAAGAGAAGGAGAGGAAGGGTAATATTGAATGCATGGTTCTTTTTTATTTTATTTTTTGGCATTTCTGATGTGCTGAAGCCTAATCAAGGCTTAGCTGGCCTAGTGTCCAGCCCAGCAAAGCCCACCATGACGCTGTTATCACTCTGGGCTTCTGGAGAAGTCACTCACGCATTTTGTGCTTCGTTCCTTGTATTATCCTTCTCCCTGCAAGATGTGCCTGCTGATAGGAGAGCAGCTCAAAGATGGGGAGAGGAGACAACTGAAAGTCAAAGGAAGGGAAGAGCAAAGAACCATGAAGGGGCCTATGAGAAAGTGAGAAGAGCTAGGGGTGAATCTCTGAAAGATATTACCATTGTCTGGTGCCGTCAGGGTCACTGACAGTTGGCATGATATTTTTCACATTCCTTTACACAGTGGAAAACCCATGACCTCGCTTTATTTATGAGGCACCTGAATGTTCTTACTCTAAAATGAGTTTCCAGACCTCTGTTTAGATTCGATTAAACAAAAGCAACCTCTTCATCTGTTTTCATGCGAGCACGCATTTTTTTTTCGGTCCTTCAGATTTTCTCTTTGTTAGTGCCTTAAAACTGCGAACTTCCATAATCCCTGTGAATTGTCAGAAATGGAGAAGCATATTACTAAATTTAAGGTATAAAACATGTCCTGCTTGCTTTAGCCTTTCTCTTTAATTATCATTTTCTGAACTTAAATTATACAGCTGTCTATCAAAATGTGCAAATAAAAAAATTCCTACCTCGACATGATCAAAACAAGGTATTTTGGTACGTACTTAAATTACATGTTTATCTTCAGTATGCCTTATTCATTACCTCACAAAAAATTTATTTGATTTTTTGGATATTTAAATAGACTTCTGATTCATGCTATATCATGGATGAACCTTGAATGCATTGATAGAGATGTCCAGATTAAGCAAATCTTTAGAGACAGAAAATAGATCAGTGCTTGCCTAGGGCTGGGAAGTAGGGTTGGGGGAGAGAGGTCAACAGCTGATGGGTATGGAGTTTCTTTTATAAGGTATGAAAATGTTCTACAGTTGGATTTCAGTGATGTTTCTGAGCCATCCTCTTTTATTTCCCTTTAACCCCCAACAGACTTGCATGTAGGAGTACATACCACTTTAAGTATTGACATAGCAAAACCACACAATTGCAGTTAGTGCCATTCAGTGGTGAGACATGCTACTGTTTACACCTATTCTTTCACAAGTTGGAATGTGGCCAATGATTTCAAATCCCTGCACAGTGCACAAAGTGTTCGGGTGTAATTAACAAGTGAGAATTTAAATGACTGATGCTGTGTATCTAGTTTAGCTCAACTACAAAACCATCTTTTAAAACCAGGAACTACCACATAAAGAAAGAAGTTATATTTTAATAACAATGCTCCATCTGTAGAAAATCAAAGCCGATTACACTAACCCTTCATTTTCTCTGTCCTCATTGTTAGGATCCATTATAGGACCCAGACAAGTCAAGAGCGATAAATCCCTGTTAGAATTTTTTTTTCTCCTGCTACCAGTTGTGCAATGAATGATTAAATATATGCACAAAAAGAGATACATTAAAGGACATCATTTATGTGAAAGAAAATAACATAGTGTCTAGCATATGGTGGGTATGTGATAAATAAATGATATAGTAGTTCCTTTAAAAAAAAAGATTTTATTTATTTATTTTTAGAAAGGGGAGAGAGAAAGAGGGGGAGAGAAACATCAATGTGTGGTTGCCTCTTGCATGCCCCCTACTGGGGACCTGGCCCACAACCCAGGCATGTGCCTTGATTGGAAACCAAACCAGCAATCTTTTGTTTTGCAGGTCAGCACTCAATCAATCCACTGAGTCACACCAGCCAGGGCTAATATAGTAGTTTCTAAATAAGTAGGAGGGGGTGTTTTCTGCTAAACAGAAAGTAGGCTTCAGCATGAAGCTCTTTGCTGTTACATATTTGCTGTTTTGCTGTATGAGGGATTCAGAATACAATTAGTGATTTTCAGTATTTAGACCTTAGCTTACTGGGCAGGAGCCAGGGGACAGAATGTAGAAAGATAATCTACATTTTGTTAGCAGCTACACTTTGTTGGTATGGAGGAGAAGCTGTTCAGTCTGTTTGGTAGGTGTTGGTGTTTTTAACCTTTCACTCTGATTTCCTTTGAGAACTGTCAGGGAATTTTAAAATTTTCTCTCTTCTGCTTTGACACCTACCAATCAAGAAGGTATAGAAGTAGTGTCCTAAAAGACAAGGACATTTTCCAATTTAGCAGCCCTAGCCTCCCAGCTGATTTGAGAGAGGTGCTGAGTGCATAGGTACCATGCCAAATTGCTTTGACCTGCAACAGTAACAGGAGACAGAGAGATTAGAGAATTCAGAGAAAATGCAAAGCGCAGTGGGCCGTCTCTGCAATTTCACTGAATATCCCCATAGTGTTGGTCTTCGTCCCATTCCTGACACAGAGCCACTAAAACCCTCTGAATTTCCTAAGTGATGAGAGTGTAATATGTGTGATTAAGTGTCTTCTGTTATTCATAACAAGCCCCTTTTAACCACTGAGATTCTGTTAATGGCTTGACCTTTGGAAAGCCCTGTGGATGGGGGCTGGTTACCAGGGGAACCAAGCACTTTTTTAGGGGTTTGGAACTTCCAGCTCTACCCCCAGGAAGGGGCCAGGGGCTAGGGACTGAGTTCGATCACCAGTGGTCAATCATGCTTAAGTTTCCATACAAGCCCCGAAGGAAGAGGTTTGGAGTACTTCTGAATTGGTGGACACTTGGAGCAAACCTAGGGAGGGTGGTGCGCTCCGAGAGAGTGTGGAAGCTCTGCTCCACATTCTCCGTACCTGGCCCTCTGCATCTCTTCCATCTGGCTGTTCTGAGTTAGATCCTTTTATAATAAACTGGTGATCTAGTTTATAAACATGACAGACAAAATATCCCATTGTGGGCAAGCATCTAACAATCCCTCCAGCCAAAGGTGCGATATCTCAAAATCATCTTTAGGGGAGTTCTGAGGGCAGACACAGGGGCTGCGGGTCCACCAAAATTTGGAAGTTAGCAGTACTTGTTTTAAGGCTGCGGAGAAAAAAGTGAGCTGATCTCTGGGCAGTGTGTATCATTCATTTACTCATTTCATTTTTTCATTCAGCTCAATAAATAATGAGAGTCAAGTCTGTGCTAGGCCCTATGGCAGGCACTGGAGATAATCTATTAAATCGAGACATTAAAATTGATAGTGATGCTAAGAAGGAGAGGTAAAAAGGAGGAAAGAAAATATATTAGATTATAATTGTTTCTAATCTTCTGCCACCTCACCGCCAAAGAGGAAGAAACCTAGGTTATTTTTCGTCCAAGTTCATGGGGATAATGGCCAAAGTGGAAAAACAAACAAAGAAATGAATGAACAAACAAGAGACTATGGGGAGATTAGTGGGATTGCATCAGAAAAAAGAAAGCTTTACTGGAAATGATAAAAACTAGATATGGGAAGGGGAAGTAGTAAGAGACAAGAGGAGCTTGTAACAGTTGAGTTTGCCTGAAACTAAATTTGAAGATCCTGATGATGAATGGATAAGGACTTTCGTGACCACTTTTGTGAGTACGAATTTAGAAAAAGAAAATGTGAGATGAGAAATTTCGTTTGGATAAGTGACAGATTCTTTTGGGATTTTCTGTTTGATTAAATTCTCTTTTTAAAATTTATTTCTTTTTCTTTAATCATTGATGAGAGAGAGAGAGAGAAAGAGAGAGAGAGAGAGAGAGAAACATTGATTTGTTGTTCTACTTATTTATGCATTCATTGGCTGGTTCTTGATTCTTGTATGTGCCCTGATGGGGGATTGAACCCACAATCTCAACGTATGGGGATGACATTCTAACCAACTGAGCTACCCAGTGAGGACTCTAATTTATTTTTAAATCGATGGTCCATGGTTTCAGAAAAATACATGTATACAGTGATGATGTCTCCTTCCTAATCTGTCACATAGTCCTGCTTCCCTAAGGCAGCAATTGTTAATTGTTTCTAATATGAATTTCCGGTAATATTTTCTGTTCATGAAAGCAAATAGAAGTGAATAATGTTTTCCCTCTTTGTGGGCAAATGGTACCATACTATATACAGAGGAAAAATGGTGAAAATTAGAAAAACTGATCATATCAAGTATTGGTGAGGATGTGGAGGAATTGCAGGTGGGAACGTAAAATGGAACAGCCCTTTGGAGAACAATTTGACAGTTTTTAAGAAGTTAAACATACACTTACCATGTAATTCAGTTATTCAGTTCCTATGTACTTACTAAAGAGAAATGAAAGCAAATGTACATAACAATACTTAAACACAACTTTTCACAGCACTTTTATTTTTAATAGCCAAATGCTGGAAACAACTCAAATGTCCATCAATAGATTAATAAATAAAAAAAATTTTGTATACCCATACAATGGAAGGCTATTTAGCAGTAAAAGGAATGAACTATTGATACACACAACAATTTGGGTGAATCTCAAAATTAGTATGCTGAGTGACAAAAGCCAGACAAAAAAGAGTATATATTGTATGACTCAGCTTATATAAAGTTGTAGAAAATGCAAACATCTATATCGTTGAAAAGTAGGTCAGCAGTTGCCTGGGACAAGGGGAAAGAATGAAGATCGGTGTGAGAGAGGGAAGGAAACTTTTACAGGTGGTGAATATGTTCATTATTTTGGTTGTAGTGAAGGCTTCATGGTTGTATACAAACCCAAACCTTACCAAACTGTACATTTGAAATATTTACAGTGTATTTTATGTTGCTTATACCTCAATAAAATAATTAAAACATGCATCTCTTTTGACCAAGTAATTTCACTTGTTAAGATATTTGCAAAACATAGTTAATACAGCTTAGTTGAAATTGTAAGAAACTGACAACAATGCAATGCCCATTATTGGGGGATTCAATAAATAAATTTTGATGTCTTCATACAATGGAATATAAAGTTATTAAAATAATGTTATTAATCTTTATACACTGAAAGATGGCTAAGATATTTTAAGTATATCAAATAACTTGCTTGTTGGAGGGGACATAAAATGGTGCAGTCACTTTGGACTCCTAGGAATATACCCAAGAGAATTGGAAACATATGCACATGCAAAGACTTGCACATGAGTCTTCATAGCAGGATCATTTATAATAGCCCCGAAGTGGAAACAACCCAAATACCCATCAACCAATAAATGGGTAACAAGTGGGGCATATGCACACAATGGAATATTACTCAGGTATAAAAAGGAATAAAGTATTGGTACATGCTACAATGTGGGTTAACCTGGAAAACATTATGTATGCTAACTGAAAGAAGCCAGACCCAAAGGGCCACATACTGTTTGATTCTATTTATGTGAAATGTCTAGAATAGGCAAATCCATCGAGACAGAAATAGGTTGGTGGTGGCAGGTCCTGGGGCATGGGAGGAGTTGGCACAGTATTTCTTTTTGAGATGAAAACATTCCAGAATTAAATAGCGATAATGATTCTACAACAGAGTGAATATAGTAAAACCATTAAAATATAAAATGGAAAATAGTGAATTTTATATTATATGAAGTAGTATATCACAATTAAAAATATGTTACTTAGAAAAAACCTTTGAGAAGTAGAAGTTGCAGTGTTAAAAAAAGTAATTTGGATATTGTGTAATTGAGTAGAGTAAAATATCATTTTTGTTTAAGTATTATATGTCTATGCTAATATATGCATGTAAGTAAATTTGGAAGACTCTTCACCGAACTGGTAACAGGAGGAATCTCTGAGGAGTGAGATCATGGAGGACCTTCACTTTCTAAGTAATGCATTGAGGTGCTATTTGATTTAACAATACACATGTAACTTTTATGACCAAGTAAAATAAAAAATTTTTGAATGATTAGAGAAATATGCTAGTAGAATTAACTGTTGAATACATCATATAAAAAGCTTTTAAAAATAATACTTTGATTACATGAAAAATTACCCTATATTCACTTTTTTGAACAAATTTAGGTTTTTTATATGAAGGAAATATTTTCTTTCAATGTATAAGATGTATATACAATATTTAAGTGAGATATTTGTATGTTGAAATATTTTTAAAAGTTTAAAATTTTTTAAATTTTTAATTTTTTACATTTAAAATTGCAGTTTACTTTCAATGTTATTTTTTATTGGTTTCAGGTGTACAGCATAGTGGTTAGACAATCATATTGAAAGTTGTAAAGTTGTTGTTTTTTGCAGTAGAAGTTTCACTATTGAAAGAGTACTCATAAATATTTTAATATTATTTTTAAGTTTATTACTCATGGTCAGTTCAGACTCCAGTTAGGTTAGTCTTTCTTCCTGTATAAGGATCAAAATTATCCCGCTCTCAAGCTCAGTCAAATCAGCATCAAAACTTCAGTAGTGGCTGAAATGAGCTTTTCATGATCACAAAGGCCTTTATGCATGGGTGTGGCCTCCGGGAGAATGTGCTTCCCAGATCTCCTGCTTCAAAGAGGATAATTATTAACCAGAGGCATCAGCTACTGTGCTCTGACTTCCATCACTATGTTCACTCCAAGACCCATTCCCCTGGACTGTTCCCAATGACTGCTCATGGCAGGGAAACTGAGACAGGCCCATTTCTGAAAGGCACAGGACTCCTCTGAAGAACCTCTTGGCTTGAGGACTCTGTGGGCCCTGCCAAAACTTTCTTAGCACAGTGTTGCAGTGTAAGATCTTTCCCCTCTCCTTCACAGGGGCCAGATCAGCATTGGCTCCATGGCTTTGCCGGCCTCCTCCAGCTCCTCATTTTTCTGCACTAGCATTTGCCCTAGTAAATCTCTTATATAACTAACCTTATCTTAGCTTTTGCTTCTCAGACAACCTAGACAAACACAAGTAGTACCAAGAACGATCCAAGAAAAGACTGTGATTTGGGACTGACCCACTAATGATCCAGTGGGCAGAGGAGGCTACCCTGGTGGATAGGTGGGGCATTGATCAGCTTAGGCTCTAACCTAGCCTAAGGTGAAGACTAAAGTGTTAAAGATTGCATGTTGGTGACTCCTGAATGACCTGGCAAAGGAGGATGCTGTTGTTGATGCGATGATTAAGGCATCTGAAAGCTATGGAGAGAACAATGTTCTCAAAGACAGCAGAATGGGCTGGTTACTGCTAAGCTGTATCCAAGCCAACACAGGAATAATGAGAGACCCAGAGCCCTAATAAGCAGCTAATGGCCAAGTGTGAGAGCCAGAGGGTCTCTTTGACAGCTTACAAAGAGGCCCTTACCCCCTGTAGCGAGAAAGAGCAGACACAGTTGAACAGGCGGAAGCTCAAGCAGAATTACAGAGATCCCCAGATGTTTGAATATTCAGCCAAGACAGATCTGTAATACCAAGGTCAGGATGCTGGGTGGGAAAAATTGGGGGCCTTAAAAACTGGGATGGGGACAGACAGATGGATGCATCTGAGTATTTTACTTCTGCAGGGTACCTCCTGCCCCCCAAATCCTTAAGGCTTGCTGCATGTCCCAAGCTTCTCAGGTCTGATAAGAGACAGCACTTCTATCATGTTAAAAGATGCTGCAGGGACACCTACTTCTCCAGGAAGAGTGCTTCCCTCAGTAGCTGTCCTCTTCTCCTCGCTGTCTGATAACCAAGGTTTAGTCCCCAGCATAACCTGGATGGATACATGCTGGGAATGATTAAGAAGGAAAGAGACTATGCATCAGAAGAGCTGCAAGAATTTGCATGTATAGGCAGGAGCCAGAGGAATACACCTTGGGCTGTCTTTTGAGAGTGCTTGATAAGGGACCTGAAATTTAACTTTCTCAGGATCTAAGATTTTATACCTTGACAAGAACCTTAGGGAATGGGGCAAACTGCTAGGGTGGTTCTTAGAAATAGAGGAAAAGCAATGACAGCACTCAGTGAAGTGGAAATTTCTGAGTTGCCCTCAGTAGGAAAGGATTCTGCAACACATCGAGGCTGCAGTGCAAGCAACACTGCTCAGTGGTCCTTACGATCAGAGGAAGGATAAAGAGTCAGGAGGAGTGGGAACTCCAAAATGTACCCTGTGAATATCCAGGCTCCTGCAACTTCAAATTGTGAGGATATCTTCTGCAAAGTAAAAGACACATTGGTGCATCTTGCATTCCACAATATAGAGGAAGCTCAGCAACCTGACTGGTTTTTTGGACTTGGGAAACAATATATTCCATTGATAAGAATATCACTCTGGCCCATACACTGTGGGGCATGGATAACTGCCAGTATTGAGTAGAGATAAAAGCATGACAGGTTCTGTAGCAGGTGCAGAAGCCCTGCTGCTTGGTCCATGTGGTTGGGCAGGCCTTATGGCTTTGGAAGATCAGTGTTGGGAAAAGATGCAGTGGGATAAGAGCTTTTCCCAGGCCCCAGTGGGAGAATTACAATGCAAGCCTCTGGGATTCTGGGATAAGACCATAATGACCAGCCTAGGATTAGATACCTTTTAAGAAATAGCCCATGGAGTGCTACTGGGTCCTGGTGGAGGTGATAGTTGTGGACCATGGGTGTAGAATTGCCCACTATTATGACGAATATTATTATCCCCATTATTAAGTTGAATATGCCGGTGGGAGTTCGTCATGAGATGGGAGTGATACATCCAAGGCGAAGCCTGAGCAGGACCAGGGATCCTGGTACATTGCATGAGCAGATAGTCCAAAGCCCATTATCACCCTCATCAGTAGATGCGTTTCTGTCTCATCTTACACCTATGGACATATGAAGGTTCATATGCTCAGCTGAAGGAGGGAGAAAAAGCCTGAATTTGGTTTATGGATGAGGTGGCTGGGTGTGAGGGTACAAGCTGAAAATGGGTGGGTTGGTCTTGAAAGACAGTGGAGGGAAAAAAAATCCAACGGGCAAAGGTGTAAGCCATGCACTTGGTCATCTACCTTGGATGGAAGCAGTGTCCCACGGTGAAAAATTTACCTCCCCTGGCAGTGGTCATTGGTCTGGCTAGCTGGTCAGGGTCCTGGAGGGAAAGGACTGGAATACTGGGACAAACCGGTATGAAGTAGAGGCATGTGGATGGATTGGGAGTGGGCACCAACTGTGAAGAGTTTTATTGCCCATGTTCAAGTCCTTTAGAAGGCATACACCATGGCAGAGGTACTGAACAACCAAGCAGACAAAATGACTCAGCCAATTGACATGAATCAGAGTGCCATTAGTCATCCCAGAAGTGACATGATGGGCACAGGAAGAGTGGCCATGGTGGCAGGGACGGAGGCATCCAACCAGTTCATAGTGAAGGAGGTAGATGGAGTGGGCCTATGACATAACCATGACTGTCACACCACCCAGAGAAGCCAGCTTCATGGAATGCAGAAACAACCTTCGAAAGGCACAGTGGAAACCCCAACTTGAGTCCATACTGTGACAGCGTGGACGCCATCCTTCAAGATGCAGCATTTGCATGAAACCAGAGATCTCTGTATAGTGCTGTGCACTCGACAGTAAGACAACATGGATCTGGGAATACAGGATGGGGATGCAGGGGTGGCCTCACTGTCACTTACCAGTGACTCACTGGGGGAATGTGTGCTTCCTGTCCCTGTAGCCCTGGGCTCTGCAGCATGGGAGGCTCTGGTCCCCAAACTGGGGTACATTCTTGCTGAAGGACACAGCCGGGAACTACAGGTTACAGCTGCTACCTGGGCACTTTGGGCTCCTCATGGCCAGGATCCAGCAAGTTCAGAAAGGAATCATGGTATGAGCATGTACAATTGACCCTCATCAGTAGGAGGAGATAATGTTGCTTTAAACAATGAGGGCAGGAAGGAAAAAGTGTGGGTGGGGCCCCCATGACCCACTCACACAGTATCTTGGTACTTTTGTGCTGCATTGCATCTGTTAACGGACCTGTGCTACAACCTCGACCTGAGAAGGGTAAGATTTCAAGAGGTCAGACCCCTCAGGAATGAAGGTTTGAGTTGTGCCACCGGGTAAGCCACTGAGTCTTGCCAAGGTGAGGGTTCTGGGTGAGGGGCAATGTAGAATGGATGGTGGAGGAGGCACAGGATGAGCTCCAGGTATGGCCCTGAGACCAAATGTAGCACCAGAGGCTATGCTTTATCCTACTAACTTGCCTTTTCTGAGTTATTCCATCAGGGAGAGAGGCCTGTAGGGACCACGGAGAAGGTGCCCCTCCAGCTCAGGAAGAGGTATCTATCTGTGCAGCGCAAACAGAAGCCTGTGGTGGCCATGAAAATGCATCTCTCAGATTCCCCTTAATTGACTCACAGAGCAGCCCCCGTGCTATGAAATCTATCACCACATTTGCACTGAGGTTATGCTTCCCCATGGCCACTCCCAGGCAATGCCTGGGTGTGGCAGGGACACTAAGCAGGCCAGTACCTCTAAGATGCTGGCCACCTCTGCAGGGTGACTTTGGCTTAAGGACTGTCCATATGCCTGGCTGGAAGTTTCTTAGAACCATGCTGAAATTTAAGAAGTAATTGCCTTACTCTTGCCCTAGTTGCTTCTTTCTTCTCCTTCAGGCCTATTTTATCGTTTGCTGGCTCCTCTGCCGGCTCCTTTTCCATTTTCTCTCACTGGAATTTCCTCTAATAAATCTCTTGCACACTGAATCCCATCCTTGCATCTGCTTCTTGGAGGACTCAGGTAAATGGCTTGTATACGTGCCTATGGGTATCTAAGGCAGGATGGCAAATATGTCAATCTGGTATGCTAAGTCTAATCAACTGGTGGCTACAAGTTGTGCTGAGCTGAGACAGATTCGAGAGTTGTTTCTGGTCCACTGTAAAGAATGCCATGATCTATTGGCAAGGTCTGCCATGAGGGCAAGTGGGAAGGACCTTGACCTTTCATTAGTAGCTATTTCTGAATTGGGAGGTTTCCAAAATCTCTACCGAGAAGGGTCATGGTCAGAGGGGTATAATAATTAATGATAATTATGATTAATGATTAATAGTATTGATAAGTATATTACAAATGATATGATTATAATGATATAATGATATAATAATATATAATGACTAAGTAAATATAATGCTGTGTGCTAAATGATAATTATAAAATGGTATATTCAGGAGCCTCAGGTCATTCTAATATAAGACAATATGTAGATTAATTATATAAGCAATAAGATTTTCACATTGAAAGCATCACATGGAATCTAGAAAAAAAGATTCAAAGCATAAGGATTTGTTAGTAGTCTCCATTTATCACTTGGGGTGACTGCTGATGAGCTGATGGGGTTATTTTTGTTTCCTTGGTGGGTCTGTACTGTGGAGCCCATCACAGCATGATGCTCTTCATTAATATTATTTATTCCCCTTTATCTGACTTTATACTTGCCAAGCAACATTATGACATTAGTTTGATTTTATAAGTAGATTTTCCTACTAGAAAAAGAAGGCACTGATCAGTTGATATTGGTATTCTTATCTATCTAGCATTTATTTCCTTCCTGTAAAAAAATTGGTTTTAAAATTATAAAAATAACACATGTTTATCATTAAATAATTTCATAAGTATAAAGCAAAATTTAAAATCCACTTCTTACATAGTTTCCATTCAGTCTTCTGTAGGAATAACACTTTATTTCTTGTTGTAAATGAATTTTTTCCACTGGATATCTCATGCTCAAAGTGCTTTCTTTAGGACTTTGTTTTAAAAGGATCTCTTGTGTATTTACCTGGAATGAACCAATAAAACTGAGTTTCTAAATACATAAAATGGAGGGCCAACCCTTTCATTCAAAATTCTTTTTATCTTCATGAGCCAGCCTTTCTTTGAGTCTTCTATGGTGGCAAACATTACGCTTTGCAGAAAGTGTAAGCTTTAGCTACCTCTCACAGAATGTGAGATTAATTTGGGAGATTATTTGTAATGCTCTGCTCACAGCATTTTATGGTTTATTTAGTCTTATGAACTACTGCCACTCATTTGTTTTTGCATGAATTGTATTACTTTATAGTTATTTTCTAGGAAACTTTTCACTGCCCCAAGGATAAAGTAGGGGAGGGAGAAGGTAAGAAAAGAAACTTCAGGCTTAGTGTGAACTCAGTAGGCACTTGCTTCAACAATTTTAAAAGAATTCATGAAGACAAATCTGAAATGATGTAGATTATAGATTGGCTCTTTAAAAAAATACAGTTAAGATTATTATTGGCCATTTTCAAACTCAAAGCAATTTTTGATGAGAAAAATTAGTTTCCTATGATGAATAAGAGTTAAGCTTTTAATGTACATGAAATTTATTTTGAAAAAATGTCCTTCAATGGAGAACATCTGGATCTTTATTGAAAGTGCTTTTATTCAAAGGTTTATAGATGAAATCCTTGAGTTTAAGAGCTCCAAGGGAGATTATTATTTTAGAAACAGAAAATACAACCTATCAAAATATTGTTGATAAAACTATAAAGACAAATACAATTTTGTAACTCTAAAAAAGCTTAAATATTGGTTTCACTTAAAGAGGGGGGATAGTACATACTTTTTCTAAATGAACCAACTTACAAAGAGTACTCATTTTATTTAAGGCTGATAATTTTTAAAAATAACTTCATACAAAAACAAAAGTTCTGTGAAAATAATTTTTTAGCTGGGGCAAATATGATGATGAACAATAATACATAAATCTGGTGAATATGGGGATAAAAATTAGAGATATTTTCATGTAGATTAAAAAGTACATTTTTTCTGAAAGCAGTTTATTCTCTCATCCTTTCATTAAAATTAGAATTAATTTTTATTTTGATTAACATCAAAATATTACCCCAGAAATAAAGATGCTTTAAAATATTCCTAGGCCTACTTTCTCTGTCTTTTTGATTAAAGAAAACTAGGAATTATTTTGTAGCACATTTATTATTTACCAGTTTGATAAAATGGAATGTTGTAAAGGCACTTACAAAAATATACAGTAGAACTATCTGGCGTGAGGCTATGGTTTAGTAAATACTGCATTTGTTCAAGATAGTCCTGGAGATGCAAGCCCCGTGTGCATGTTGGCTCTGTTCTCTAAACTTCATTTTCTAATGTTGGAAGTTAGATATGATTTAATAACTACTTGTGGTGAAATTACTGTACTGTCCCCTCTTTATATAATGAAGAACAATTGTAGAATGAGAATGACATTTCAGTTGTCAGGCCCACTAGATTAGATGGATAGGTTTGATTATCTACTTGCTATCAATGATTGTTGCTTGAGGAGCTTAAATAGATTTTTGATTTTTTTTCTCTTTAAAATATAAGGTTACTCATGGTTTAAGTAAAATACCAAGGTCAGGACGAAAATGTGCATACTCTCTTCACATTGAGTTTTTCTCTGGCTTAAGGGAAACAACGCTCTGCCTTCCTGAGGACAGCAGCCCCACCTGTACTAATGCTGCATGGTTCTCAGTGTAGATGCTAAAATCACTGCATGGGTTTATGCCATTCTGGCATATAGGACATCAGTTTGTTGTGGGAAGTTCTGAATTTATTTATTTTTGTCTTTATTTTCATATAGGTGGAATGGAACTTTTTCTTTTAATATCAGTATACACGAATGGCTTTTTCATTGTCATTTTAATTACAATAAAAGTTTTGAAGGTATACTTGCAAATTTATGTCATGGCTCAGCCAGATGAACAAACATTATCAATAAAGTACTAAAATAAACAAATGCACTCTAATGTTACATTTTTGTTCTTCTCAACTTAATTATTTCCAGGTCTGACAGATCTGGTTTTTACAGATAGGATCTAAACTTGATTTCAGAAGCCAGGCCAACTGGATTTATATTCCCAAAGAAACCACAAATTTTGGGCACAAATGAAATAACAAAATAAACATGTGGTAAGATCAACTTTTGGTTGATATGAGGGCCCAGTAGAACTAACCTGCTTCCTGAAAAATAATTAAGAATCCCAAGTAATCACACATATAAACCAGTTTATTAGATTGTCAGTGATACTTTGAGACATATTCAAGTTATTTTATTTTACTTCATATAAACAGAGGAAGGGAAAAAATTTTAAACTTCAAGCTTTGTTCAGCATGTGTGCAGTTAGCATCCACCAAAGCACCATTGGATATGGAAGAGTTAGCACCACAGGATTTTAGGACCTAACTGTTGACATGCATCACCGAAAAACCTGCAACATGGAAACGGAAGAAGTACATGGTCTGGTCTATTAGAAACAACACAAGGCAATTTATGATTTGTTTTCATACAGTACAATACAATCACCAATCAATGAGAACCTTTTAAGTACAATACAGGACAAAAAACACTTTGTACCCTGTTAACACTAAAGCAGTTACAGATTTAAAAACATGTTTTGTGTGAGAGTTAGTGGACTGAAATTATCCCGCCTCCTCAATTTTTAAATTCAGAGTTATATAGTTACATGATCTCTTAAGAAAGTATTTTCAAAGTGATGTCTCTCTACTTCAATGCTGACAAATGATTTTTTGAAAACGGAAAGGCTTGATGAACTAAAAACAAAACAAAACGGAAACCTGATATAGCCAAGAAGACTCCAGTGTGGTGGAAGATATTGCACGTAACATCGATTTGAAAAGGATGTCAATCGTGTTGACACTTGTCTTCCCTTCCGTGGAGGAATGTCAAGTACAGAAGCCTTGCATTCGCGATGAACTTCGTTCATTTCTTTCACTCAATGCCTTTATTCTGAAGTGTAACATAAGAGACATTCCTTATTCCTCAACTTTTTGTAGTGTCATAGGGCTGTTCCTTATGCTGGATTTGACAACAGTGAAAAGGGTTGATATTCTCTCTGGATTTAGGGTAATTTGTGAGCTAAAGAAAAAATATTAATTTAAATTTAGCATACGTGAAATTTTAAAGGGAGTTTCACTATTTTCACAGTACAAACCCATAATGAATATCATTGAAAACCTTTCTGTTAGAAAGCATGTAACGAACCCTCAATTTTAAGTTGTGTCTAGGCCAATTTTGGCATATTAGAAGATTACTGTATAAGAAATGTGCAATAAGAATAGATAGATACAGGTATATTCAGATCTCAATGCACTGATGTCAAGGAAATATACATTTTTAGTCACCAAGAGAAGAATATACCCTGAAGCATCTATGCAGACACATAATCAATGATGTGTCTTCCCAACTTCTAATTCTGGAATAGTGATAACAGGGTCATTTAGGAAAAAGTACTCAATTACAGTACGGCAGCAGTTTTATGATGTATATATTTAACAGCAAAACATTTTTGAAAATAGATTCAGTACTATGTGGTAAGTTTACAATTCACCATTTCTATACTTGTTAATACATGCGTTTATTTGTTTTCCCAGTTTAAAAAAATCCTACTAGGACCAACATCTTTCGGAACAACAATCTAACATTAAACAAAACCTTCTAAGGAAAATATTTAACATCACAGAAATTTGAGAAAAGTCTGTTACTCAGCATCACAAAATACTCAATAGATCTACATTTAAGATTGTTCATGCCATGACATTAACACGCCTTTGGGTTAATATATCATATTTTAAAAAGAAACAAAGAAACAAACCAAATAATTGGCACGGAATTTATCTTTAGTGTGTTCTTGGTACGAGAAGACTGACCTCTAATAAACTTGACTCCTTTCCACAATATCTGCATATATGAGGCAGCATTAACATTTAATAAAAACATTTATTTAAAACTAGTGATAGAAAAAAGTGGCCACCACAGAGAAAGAATTAAAGATAAGTAAAACTATAGGCAAGTGTTTTTTCCCTTAAACAGACTGCTCCCAAACAAAAAAGAAAGCAAAGTTTGTTCGCTTTGAAATATTCTTCTGTCGAAAAATATTCTTGGATAAAAGCTAGCCTATTCTTATAAATTTCAGAGAGATGTAAGGTTTCACTTGAGAAAAAAATATAACTTTCAAAAAAAAAGATCTATTGCTTTTTCTGTTGAATCAAATCGAATGTATAAATCAACGGTAATTTTCTGAAGAGGACAGAGCTACACAGCACAGCACATCCACGTTACTAATTTCAATTTGATAATTCACTAGGCGTGGCTGCCTTGAGCGTAAAAGAAACAGAACTGATATCTTAATGCTTTAGGGTTACATTAAAAAAAACTCAGCTGAAACAAAATTGAATTGTGATAGGCTGGCTCAATAGTTTTGATGGACCAACACTGCAGTACGAGATAGTACCAATTAAAAATAAGATTAAAAAAATAAAAGCTGTCTAAAATTGTTCAGTGCAAAGCTTTAAAATTTTACATTTTAACCTCAAATGATTGTAGATTTAGGCTAACAGTTTTGCCACTATCACATCACTTTTGTTACTCTTGAGTTTTATTTCTGTATTGTTCATTGGTTATATTATGTAATACAATTTTCTGTGAAAATAGTTTGAATTATTACATTATACGAGGAGCTTTAGAAAAACACATAAGTAGGATAAGTTTATAAAAGGATAAAGGATATTTTAGAGGTTTTAGACAAATTCTATACAGATAAATAACTAGTTCAAGGTAATAAAGTGCCTTCATTTCCAGGTAATTAATTTTTCACTAAAATATTTTAAGGCTTTATAACATCAGAAGTTTGGTAGTATATGGGTTATGTTATTAATTTGCATTCTTTTGTAGTACTTATTTTATTTAATCCTTTAATCCGTATTAGTTAATTTTTATAATTAGGAGCTTAAAAAGATAAAATTTAAATAGTAAATTCTGAGTTCATTCTGTGAGGAAAGGAAAAGATGTATAATTTCTAAATGCTGTGGTTTGTACATAAGACTCACATGCTGTTTCTGAATAATCTAGTTTATGTCATAATACATAGCAGCCAAAGCCTTTCAAAAATTCAACTTAATCCCATGGCAAACGGGACCATCATTTCTTTTATTCATATAGTCTGTTGTCTTTATACTTAAAATGATTGCGCAGCCTGAAATGAAAAGGCCATTAAAAAAAATCTAAGATAAATTCTTCAAACACAAGCACAATCCATGTTTTTTATTGCAACAGCTTATATATAATCTGTATTGATGCCAACATCTAATTTTAAAACATTTATATTTTTTTCATTTTGCTTCTACCATCCATGAGTGTGTCACAGTAAAACACTGGTCACCTCACAGAAGTATGTATAACAGCCATAGTCACACAGAATTCTCTTTTTTCCTATCATCTCTCTCTGGAGGATATGAAGGTATTTAAGCATAGCTGTGCACTTCGTTGTTTTGGCAGCTTCATATTTTAAGATAAATTATAACTATATGAACATCAACTTAACTGGTTATAACCAATAAAAGCTCATGACAATGTTTAAATACTATTTTTCAGGAATTTAGTTATTTTTTTTCAGAAAACTACTAAAGTGAGGCACAAGAATAAATGGCCATGACACCAAAAATGTTTTTCTAATTACCATGGGGTTAATTTAAAATGTTCCTAAAATTAAAGGTTTTTGAGGTTAGGATGAAAGAGGAAAGCTAAAACTCATCGGAAAGAATGGTTTAAATTAAATGTTCCAAATAATTAGTAAAACAGGAACTACCAGTAGAAAAACGTGCTATTCTTAAAGTGGGGCTTGGTTTCAAATTTAAAGCCTAGTAAGAGTAATTCCTGGGAATGAAAAAACATTTACATGGCATAAACGTTTATAATTGCACATTTCTTTAATAAAGTACCACAAGGTACCACATTTTTTTAAGTGCACACAATTCTCCCTTTCAAAATATAAGTACATATAAAGTTTTACCTTTTTTTCATAATAGTATCATATGGTTTCACTAACTTGGCACAAATATATAACCGGAACAATGAATTTTAACTTGCTAAACACAGTATAGTGTACTTTTAAAAAATAACTGTTATAATCTTTCTCATGATGGGATTCAAATCCAAGTCTAGCCAAAGCATTCTCATAAAACCTGAAAACATCATGAGAGTTAATTTAGATAAGTTTTAGTAATACTCTGCCATGCAATGCACAGACATACCCTTTAAAAAAAAAAATCATTGGTTTAGTTATCCTGTTTTAATCTGACTACAAATTATACGTACTCTCTTTAATCACTGAAGCTTCAGTACATGTAATTACTGAGTTTTGAGAACAATATTAAACATTGAGGTTTCTAGCCTTAATTGCTCATTTCTATTAAGCATATCAAAAATGTTTGATGCATGGGCTATTAATTTTTATGCTCCTATCTCTTTATTCCAAATAGAAATGCTAAATGAAAATGTATAGAGATAATATAATAAGGACAAAAGGACATTAGAGACCAAAGCACCAATGTAAAGAACAAATAAAATATAAGCATGTGTGAAAGTTCTCCATATTAATAAATTTGTTAAGTCAGGGGAAGATAATAAAAATTAAGATCTTTTTACAAAGTAATAATTATATTAATATATATTTTAAAAACAAGTGGCATGCATACACAATTAAATTTTAAATATTTTTGTTTTTGAGTAGGTCAAAGTTAAACTAGAGACATGTCTCATTATAAACTGAGACCCTCAAAAATCATATTGTTCAGAGGAAAAGAGAATATGAGATCATGATTCTCAATGACAGGTTGTATGTCTTCTATTATTCTACAAGCTAAATCACTGTGGTACACCACCTCATTTGATGAGGGTGAAAATGTTAATAAAAACATAAAAACATAAAAGTTAAAATTTGAATTAGTTCATTGTCATGGAACATTAAATGATTATCAAAAGAGAACTGCTTCCTTTTCCTAGAGTTTAAGAATCTCAACCTTGGATATAAAGAATGATTATATAAAAGCATATAAAAGAAGTATCCAATTTTATAAATTCTTCATCTCCTGAGGGTGTAGAATGGCATATAAATTTGTATCCTAGTCCTCTGAGAGAATTAACAAACTTTAAAAACATAAGTAAAATTAGAAGAGATCAGGCATGATAAATTATTGAAAATAACTTTTCCAGACACAGCATACTGATAGATAAATCATGGAAAGGTTAGATAATTCATTCTATGTAATTTAACAAACCTTCTTATAGTTTCTGAGTATTAAAATATAATCCTTTGTTGGTAAGTAAAAGTCTTGGACAATGAGAGCATTCAAAAATTATTAGAAAAAATACTTCAAATAAAAATTGAAATGCAAATTCTTAACAGAAGCTATAGGCATGTGGAAAGAACATGCTATATGTGATATTCCAGCCTGATTTAGCTCATCTAATACCCCAAATAGTGTAAGATTCTACAACCTCTTTTGCTAATATACAGACATCTTCTTGTCTTTGCAAAAGGTAGGCAATTTTATTTACCTAATTTAGCTTTTCCCTGGTAGCAGTCCTATAGAGATAACATACATACTAAACATACCTATGAGAACCATTCCTGCAATATAATTTAGTCCTGTTTTGTATTGTTCAGCTCTTTTATAGCACTTTTCATTTCCAAAATACCCTGCAAATAATGACAATAATTATTTCTCATTGTATCGCTCTGAGGAAGGCAAGGTTAATAATTTGCTTGTGCAATAGTGGAGCTACATAGGATTTTAAAAGATCTTATGTATCTTCTCTGCCCCGAAGGCAGTTACCTAGCATTGCCCTGTACTATGCATCTACACCACAGGCTCCCTGGGGCCAAAGATGAAATCTTGTGGTCTGCTGTATACCCAGACCTAGCAGAGTGTTTAGTTCACGCTGTTTGCAAAGTGAGTATGTTGAGTGAGAAATGAGATTGAGACAACAGAATGAAGGACCTTAACATACTGCCCCTCACAACCACCTCCCACTAGATGAAAGCCTGGGCTTGTCCACGCCTGCTTCTCCACCACAAGAGGGTAGATAGCCTTACTTATCTGACGTAATATGATAGTATCACTCACTCTTAAATCACGATGGCAAAGCCCATACGCTATGTGTCCCCCAGAGTACCTATGACATGATTGACTGTTACTACAATTACTTCTAAAGTTTGAATTACTCATCTTTCCTTTTGCCCAGTATTTAAATTAAAAGCTGTGCTCCCGTATATGATGGACTGTTCTTTTCTTAAGCTAACTCAGGCATGAAGAATCAAAGAAATAATTCTCAGAGCTTCAGTCATTAGCATGAACATGGAAAATATCAGAAGGGAATGAAAAGACAGTTCACATATACAGCAAAATGAATTAGGAACTGGTGATTCTTCAATTTTTTTTTGAAAGTGGTGCAGAAAAGGCAGGATCCTTGTGAAGACAGTGATTTTAGTGAACTAGGTGGATGCTAGGGTTAAACTATATCAGGTCAAAAGCCTCTTTGAGTTCTAGGGTTCCATGTTGTGCTAACTGGTTCCTTCTGTGCTAAGAAGGGCACCTGCACAGCATTCAAAGTATATTTCATTTTTAAATAAAAAAGGATAGTTAAACTCAAAAAGTTTGATCTTTTGGAATTTTGAACAGTTGTTCGCTGTGGTGAATATTGAAAATTTTCTCTAAACCACCATTACTTCTTCCTTTGCAACAATACCATGTAAAGCCTTTTAAATCCCGAATGTATCTACTTAAATTGTGTCAATATAATGTAGCTATTTTAATGCTTTATAGTGTCAGCAAAATTAGTAGCTCGGAGTTTGCTCCAAGTCCTTCTACTTGACATGAGCACGTGCCATAAAGAACAGGTCTTACCTCATTCCAAATTTCAAAGAGAGAAAGGTAACATTATTTCTTGTAAAAATTAGAATTCTGTTTTTAAACATATCAGTGGAAAACCAAATGGTTATGCTATTAAGTTTGTATCTCTAAATTGCTATACATGTTAATAAAAAAAGAACTATTAACTATTAACAGAACTATTAGGACATTTTGACTGAGAAGCAGCAACAAATTAATAATTCTAAAACTAGAAAGCAAAAATCTAATTTTTATTCGTGAGAGCGAGGAATATATAAGAGAACAGATGATTTACTATCTGCTTTAATTTCTGGTAAGCTAGGACTTTCCAAAACCCTTCAAGCAAGGTGTACTCTTAGAAATCAGGCTTATATCCTTCTAACGTTAAACTGACAGCACTACTCATACTCAGACGGGGACAAGGACCATGGTCTCATTTTTCCACATGACAACAAACATTATTGGCGTTTATTTAAAATTAACTACTACAACTAAATAGATGATAAACCACTTAGAGAATTTTCACATACTGCTTCAAAGTATTTAATCATTTGTATAGTTTAGAACATGTATCCTTGAAGCTTAGTATGATAGAACTGTAAGTCCTCTTGTGGGTTAAATTACAGTAATGAGATTCTCTTGGTAATTGAAATGTAAATGGCTTTTGGTATGAAATAAGACTTAAGATAAATTCCACACTAAATCAGTCATGTTAAAGGGATGTTTCAATGCGGTATTTTTTGAATCATCAAAATGAAATGTGACCAAGGTAAAATAATTTAGGAACTTGGAAAAATAACTATGAGAGGGGGAAAAGGAAAGCCTGTGTTTTTAGTGGTAGGCAGAAAGGCAAAAGAAACGAGAAAAGCGAATGAGAGGGGTTAATAGGAATAATCTAAAACTTTATTATACTCTCTCAGTAATCTGGCAAATCTTATTTGAGTGCCTTTTTCCATAGAACTGATAAAAGCACTGAAGTAATAAATGGTTATTCTTTCCCTTGCTGAATAGTTGCATAAACATTGAAGCGACACACCGACTCTCCATAAAGTGAAGAAGAAAGCTCCTGACGTGTGTGCCTTCGGTATATGCTCGAGTGTTCTGGGATCTCTCGGTGGTTCAGCAGCTCCTTATTTTAGAATCGTAAAAGTGCATACGGTAAGCATTGGGATGGACTAGCCAAGGGCCATCTCTACCATTTCCTGTATTTAGATATGTCAAAATTCAGACTCCTTTTCGGTAAGAAAAGAATTCTCTTGAAAAACAACAGCAGAAAGTAAAAATTCACCCTTTTGATTTACTGGTACACAATTTACTATGGCCCACTAGAATCACAGTAAAATCTTTGCTTAAATTTATTGCCACCCCCCAGAATCTCAATGAATCTTTGCTTAAAATTGCAAAAGTTAGGTAAATTCAATTGGGACTTTCAGAAGCAAAAATACAATCTAGATGTTGCTTTCTTTGTATCTGCTCTCCTTTCATTTATATAAAATTATGGATCAAAATGAGCGTCTAATAATAAAACTAAGTTCATAAGATCTGTGATATATGATTTTAAGAGTGCATAAAACTACTGAGGTTGTTCGATATTCCTAAAAAATGAATGTATTCCTTCCAGTGTGTTTTAATGATAGAGATGTCACAAAAAGTATTTCCTCACTTGAAATTATTTTTCACTTTCAAAGGTCAAAGCAGAAATAAAAGTAAAGAAACAAAAACAGTTCTGTGGCCATTGCAACAGGGTGCACTTGCCCAATATTTCTGTTTTTAATAGAATAATTTAGAGTCTCCCAAAAGAGTACCTCTTGATGCATATAACATTAATTAAGGTGGGAGAATTGTTTGAATGTTAGGAGTATTGTCATTTAATATTAATACTTGAGGTTATTTTGTCTCCTCCATTGTAACTACAGGTTTGCTGCCATGATTTTAATAGTAGTATGTGTCAATTAAGATACTCAGTGAAGATCTGCTTTTTTCTTGCCTGTTTTAAAAAAAGTATCATCAATAAAAAGGAGCTATCTACTGATGAACTGAACAACATGGATGAACTTAAAACTATTAGGCTAAGTGAAAAAGGCAAAATACTAAATATATAAGTTAATTTATATGAAATTCCAGAATAGGCAAAACTAACTAACCCGTGGCAAGAGAAATCAGATCAGTGACTGCTTTTGGAAGTCAGGGTGGTGGGGAGTGCTGTGGGGGTGTTGACTGGGAGGGTCATGGGAGTTTTCTGGGGTGAGAAAAATGTTCTGTCTTGATATTCATCAAAACTGACTGAATGGTATAATAATATCTGGATAT
The DNA here is from genome assembly GCA_004026545.1 of Mormoops blainvillei. NCBI lineage: Eukaryota > Metazoa > Chordata > Mammalia > Chiroptera > Mormoopidae > Mormoops > Mormoops blainvillei. The sequence continues at coordinate 40,863 of PVJD01008003.1, read as the reverse complement.
TTCACTTTATGTAAATTATACCTTAATAAAAATGTTAAAAAGCATTATTGCTAAACACAATATTCTTGCTGAAGCATCAGAGGTATCAGAGGTTGGATGGCATTTTTGTTTTTTGCATTTCAAAATTTCTCTCTGCACGCTGTCTCCTAGAGAGCAATACATCCTAGAATGGGGTCCATGACTGACAATGTACAGAGGACATGGAATTTATATTAGGACACTGAATCAAAACAGGGTTTGTTTTCTTTTGTTATTGAAGAAAAAAGAAGACAAATCCTTTTATGGACCATACTGAATGTATCAGTTCTAAGAAGGGATATAAAACACCTTATGTTTAAAAATTAGCCTAAGGAAAGAAAAGGTTTTCTGAGTCAGATTTGTCATTGTGAAAATTCTAGTTTATAAAGTCATAAAATCAATAAAAACTTTGTTCACATGCTACTTAAAAGTGATCATGGCAGCATGGCCTCCATTCTTTTTTCTTTCTGTTCTCTGAGGAATAGTAGATACTGGTGAAGTAAGTGGTACTGAAAGAAGATTGATTAACTTAAAACATTTAGATGGGAAGGTAACAAGATTTTACCTTATACTTCTTGGTGCATAATCAAGAATATATATAGTATATCACATTTTAAAACCATTTGGAATGCCAGTGATTGGGGCCTAATTTATGATTACCTCAGCTTTTCAAATCTAAGGGGCCACGTGTCCATCAGCTTTAAACAGGTCACATACAGAGTCAAATATCTCATGAGCTCCCAATTTCCTACAGAAATAACCTTATCACACTATCCGACAAGTCTAGAAATAAATAAGTAAAAAAAATTCTACTGGTTCTGAGAAGAAAAGAGTAATATCCTGAACAGAGCTTTTCTACAAATAATGACAAGTATTCATGGACAAAATTAAAACTGTAATCAAAGTCAGATAATTATTTCTCCAATTTGTTTCTTTTTGTAATTCTAATTCAAACCCACAAAAGGTTTATGCTGTTGTAAATCCACATTTCATACAAAAACATTTTAAATATAGAGTTTTACTACTCATCATCATCTCCACCTGAGATTTGCGGGGGGCGGGGGGAGAAGTAGGCAATTTCCCTAGCATAATGCCTGACCTAGGGGAGGAAACTCAGTAAGTATCTGTTGAATAAATGAATGAATGCTTTCATTTCCCTCAAACTGCCATTTCCTACCTCACATATTGTCTTCTATCTGCACATTAAAAATTCAATATGATTGAAAAGAAAAAGCGCAGCCTTAGTCAGTGCAAGAAAAAAGAAGCATTTCTCTGAAACCCTTAAGCCACACGTCATTACTGCTACTACTGCTACTGCAACATAAAAATAATGTAAATTGACACAATTGTATAATGACAATAAATTGATATGGGATAGCCTATATTTTTAGCTATATAATTTTCCTTTGAAAGACGCAATTACTGATATGAAAGAACATCATGTGTGTCTTTAGAGTGAACAATGAAAACTTAGGTAATTAATAGAATGTATAGCTGTGTAATGTTTCATGTAAACATATCTGAGATAGTGAGAGCTTTAAAGGTTCACAAGGATGAAAGGAAAACAGAATACCTAGTGGCAGAAGACAGAAAAAATATAAAAATATAGACCAAGGTTCTGTGAAATGAGGAAGAGCTCAGTATCAAGATGGCAGTGCGCAGGGGCTTCTCTATGACAGTGACTGGGGCCTAAATTCTAATGGTTCCTTTACTATCCTGAAACCAATGATCAAAACACTATTTCTTTAGAGTCAAAATGAACCACAAACATAATTTTGTAATCATGTTTTCAATTTTAAAATAGGTGAGAAAACCCTTCTAGCTGAGAAAAATGTTTTGAATGAATCTCACATACTATCTCCTACTGATTTTGAAGCAAAGTAATAGACATTGGGCAGTGGGAGGACCACTTAACAAGGTCTAGTTCATGCTCTGAAATGACTTGTTAAATGATTTTCAACAGGTCACATGATATTTTAAATTATTTCCTATGTTATAAAATGAGGGTGTTACATTACTTTAAAGACCCTTGCAAGCAAAAAACAAAACAAAACAAAACAAAACAAACCGAAGTTAATGGGAGAGCTGGAAAAGCAAATACCTACACCAATATGAGGAAGCTAGTAAGTGGAATCCGGCCAGCGGCCCCCAAATCAGGCAAACCGACTGATTATCATCTTTTAAGAAAAGGAAACAAAGCAGTTCTGAGTTTCTCCAGCAGTAAAAATATGCTTTGACACTTTTCAGTCTGTGGATAGCTTATTCATTTTTCTTAATGGTTTTTTTTGATGAGCAGAAAATTTTAATTTCAGCAAAGTATAATTTTTATAATTTTTTCTTTTAGAAAGCTAGTGCTTTTTGTTTCCTGTCCAAGAAATGCCTGCCTAGCCAGTTGTGCACTTTCCTTGCTGCTGCTATACCTGAGCATTCCTCTGGTAAAAGGAGGCGCTCTTCCAATTTTGCATCAATTTTGTTATACTTCCTAGGGAATGGGTCCATTTTCTGGGTTGCAAAGAATGACAATGTTATTTATATTTATTAAATGCTTATTATGTGACAGAAACTTTGCTAATGGTTTCATGTACCTGAAGACATTTAATTTTCTCTAAGAGAATTCTGGTTGACCGTGGGTTCTGTAGGGGCAAGGAATCTTATCTGTTTTGTTATTGATACATCCTTGGGACCCAGACAATCAACCTAGCACATAGTAAGTTATTAATGATTAATAAACTGAATGCTGATTGAATAAACTCTGACAATAATTCTGCAAAGTTACATAATTTGACTCAAATTTAACAATAAGTGACAGAATTTGGACTTGAACCCAGGGATGGGTGACATTAAAATCCGTGTTCTTTTTTATTCTGTGCTGGGGCCACTGAGGCTGCCTGGTAATTCTGGGGGGACACAGCACCCAAAAATACAGCTGAAATTACTACTGCTGCTTAAGAGGGTGAAGGAAATGGATTAAAGTTATAGTTGTTTTAATTGCAACTGTCATAGCAAAAAGCAAATATGAGACTTCTATTAAGCTCCTTTTTGATAATCCTAGGCATATTGATCTTTTTGTATCATCGCTATGTGATAATTTGTGCAGGTTGAGACATTATGAAACTTTTATGGCCATAGAAATATAAAGACAGGAAAATTCAATCAGCATTAAGAATTTCGAATTCAGCCTGTTAATTCCTCAGTCATGATGCTACCAAACCATTGTTAACTGGCAATGCCAGGAGCAAGATCATTTTATTTAATGGAATTTCCTAGTCAACAGAGCTTTAACTACAATGCTTTTAACCCTGTTGAAATGGAATCTGATTGAATTTTGAATAAATATAACATAGTGAGCATGGTTAAATTTTGTGTGTAAATAAGAATACTTCTGTGCTCTAGAAACTTCGTGGTTAACAGCTATAATTACAGTATAATAGTGTAAAAAAAGATGTGGGTTCTTAAGTTAATTTGATAAAAACTCAAACATCCCTTTCAAACAGGTTTTTGTAAAAGCCTGCTTCCAATTTATTATGTGATCATTTATTTACCTCTTGTTTATAAGAGTGTAGGACAAAAACTCTCTTGTTGACTTTTAACTATTAGCTGAACTTGCAAATGAAGTACTGTAGTTCTCTTTCAAACTTTCTAAATAGAGTACCATTTTTTTGAAGGCTACACTGCAGTGCAGGTGCTGTGACAAGACTTGTGTCAACAGGACAGGAAGGAAATCTATCTGTACTCTAGTCATTAGGATCAAGTTCTGGAAGGTTCTAAGGTGGAAAGCCCAGGCAGTTAAGATTAAATAATAAAGAGGGGTCAAAGTCTCAATGCTTTGAAGAGAAGAGGCTGAATTGAGGCAAGTGGTTTGTGTATATTGAGTACCAATACAATGATTTGATATGTCTTCTGCCTGGGCTAAACCGATAGTTGACTGTGTGCGGAGTTGAGGCTAAAGATGTGACAAAACCAGGGAACTATGTAGAACGCGTTTTTTAAAACTACATAAGTTAACTATAAAATATTTATTTAATCTTATCAAATTCTGATTTTAAGTTTACCATTTGAAATTTTTATAGTGTTATTTCAAAGGCTTCAATGAGCAATGCGCTTTTTATAAACCGTGGTATTCGATTATGTCACTAAACGATCTCAGTAAGTCATTTAACCTGCCTGGCCATGCTTTCCTCATCTGTTAATTGAGGTTAGTGGTGTCAAACTAAGCTAACCTAAGTCAGTGTTTTCATCAGGATAAAATGAGATACAATATGTGAAAGAATTTTGAAAAATACGTGAAATTACATGTAAATTATTATAATTAAAATTCCATATTCTTTTTACATTTAATTTAATTAGAAAATATTTCAGAATTAATGGCCAGTTATGGAAAAAACCTTCAGGACATATGGATATTTTTTACCCGTAAGCAATTGAATTTATCCATTACTGGCTGTTCACTGCAGTGTACCTACAGTGAAAATTATTACAATTTCTGATTTACTAACAGTCATGTTAGGGTCAGGCTTATTTCACTTGGCTAAGACATTGGTGAAATATTCACAGTTGAGAGCACTGATGGGGTTTTGTGAAAACAGACCCATGGAGAGAAAAGCAGTCTGCGAAGATGCTGTATATGTGATGAGAGTGAAACAAATGAAAGTGAGGATGAGCACAAACGCCCGGGAAGGGATGGCAAATGTGTGATGATGATTGTTGCTACTCCTGGCTTCCTCACTCTCTCCCCGGCTCAGTCCCTCACGCTCACATAGAAACCCAGCAACCTTCTATGACAGGCCCGCATGGGGCTTCACAGTCTTCTCCAACCTGGAGCTCAGGAAGCCATTACCACTTGAGTATAGTAGGCACATGAGATGAAACGGAATTATTATTTGCAATCTAGGACATCAAAAGGGATTTGGCAAGGGGAAGGCAGAATTATTGTTTAGAACAGTATCACTGTAGTTCTCTAAATTTGCATCAATGAAATCTATTTTGAGAACTATAACAGAATGTAGATAATCATATTTAAAGGATAAATTGTTAAAGGGAAAATAACATACAGCGTTTTATAATAGATACCTTCAAACACACTTATGTATACCAACACATTGCCTGACACTTGGCAGATAATCGGATTAATATCTGTTGAATAAAAAATGAGCGCCTGATTAAGCTCCAACAGCTGCTTTGAATCAAAGAGTTTTGGATATGGCACACAAAGCTAATGCACTGGAATATGTTCCTTTAGTAAACTATTGTATTTCTGTTCCTCAGCATAGGGCCCGGCACAGGGTGGCCACTCAATGTCCACTGAATGAATAGAACAGGATCGTTTATCTATAAAGCAAGGGAAAGCATATTTTTGAAGTAAGATTCAGGATGTGCAGGAAATAAAAGATGCCAAATTCTATCACACCTTAATTTGTGAGTCCTTCTTTGAAATAAAGTGATGTAGTATTTCTTATCAGACTTTTAAATGATCACTCTTATCCCTGCTTGTGTCCATTTGATTCGTCTGTTAAGTACTGTGATCCTGAAGTGACGAGATTTCAAAGGCAAAATGAGAACAGGTACAGTGGTTTTTAAGTGAAGAGAGATGATTTCAGCATCAGCACAGTGCTAGGTATAAAGGGACACAGAAAGGAGAAAGAAACAGTCTCTGAGTTTAAACTTACATTCAAATTAAGATAATAGGATTTTATTTGGGAAACTAAGTTTAAAGCCTTAAATATATTTAATCAAATTTCAGACTGTCTAAAAAATCTTTCGGAACTGGAAGAATTGCCTATTTAAAGCTTTGTGTACCAGGGCCAAAAGAGAGCTATAAAATTAAGTGGTAGGGTCAAAGGGGATGTGGGCGACTTTGAGAAACAGTGCCCTGGAACACGTTAGTGAAGTGACCATTACTAAACATGAAGGATGCCAAGAAGGAAAGGACATTCAATAAATGCCAGATGAAACAAAGAGGGTCTGGAGAAAAATGAGAAAAGGCCACAGGAGAAAGTCAAAGGTAATTTTAAGAAGAGTTTCTCTGACTCTAGGGATACAGGAACTGAAAGGGTTTTTAGGGATCACCTATCCTGATCCAGTCCCTATCACTGGTGGAGAAGCAAGCCGAAGTCTGCAGAGATGAAATGACTTGCCCCAAGCCCAGCTACAAGGCACAGAGCCAGGGCTTTTGAACGATGAAAAGCACCCTTGCCTCTAACGCAAGGCTCTATAAATACCGTGAATGCTCAAAATAATAGTCCAAATGATGCACAACTATGATTGTTTTGGCTTTATTAATTATAGGACAAATGTAGCGAGTAATTTAGCATTCACATTCATTTTATCGTTATTTTATAACAAATTATTATTAAAACTAGATTGTTATATAGAATTGAACTATTGAAAATCTAATTTAAGCATCAAGTTTTGTGTTTAATTAAGATTAATTTTTCCACATAAGATATAAAAAATTTCCATCAAATATGTAGATTTTATGTAATATGTCTCAAGTCACAAGCAAATCTCCCTATGAAAGGTAATGCTTGAATACCAGCTTGGTATGTTATTAAATGTAATATTTGGGTCTTTTTTTTTAAAATAAAAGAGTCAAACAATAAATGGTGATTAACAAACCAAATCGCACATAGTCACCTATTGACCCAAGGTATTCCTTAAATAGCAATACGGTTTAATACTACTTGAAGAACAATAATGCAAACTAGCTTTACTAGTTATAAAACAAACCAGCATCCTTTATTCTAAGTAAATTCAATATTATAATTGACAAAATGGTTAAATAATTGTCCAGAAAAAGCTTAGTATTTGGGGAATGTTCAGCCTGGATTTGCTATGTTAAAGAGTCCTACAGGCAGCCTAGTTTATGTTAGATGCCCGGAGGAGAGGGTCAGTTCTAGGCTGCTGATAGCATGCATGTGCCCTGAGGGCTGCATGGCGCTAAGAGAACTGTGATTTAGGAGTGCTGGAGGTGAGCAATGAGAGAAGATACAGAGTGTTGGGGGCACTACACAGAAGAAAGGTAATTGCTTAGTATATTACTGAACCAGATAGACCACAACTCTTTTGCTAAATCTTTTCAACTCAAACTCTTTTTCTCCTTGCTGGGAGCATGTTTCTAATTTCATAATGGAAAGCCAAGGAATAATGAGAGGCCATTTTAAAGAATTTTCTTTCAAGTAAATACTATCAATATGTTGCAGCTGATCATGTTACAAAAATTAAGGAATTATTTTAAATTGCTCTAATAAATTGCATTGGCCTGAAAAAATAATGAGAATACACTGACATTATAAAATGTTATATTTGTAAAGTGAAGATTCAGTCATCATTATCTAAGAATAACAATCAACTAATTTTTGTGTTAGTTTCAAGATAATTTAGGCCAAGAAAAGGCAGATCCTTTTCTATATCAAAATCATAAGCACAGTACTCATAATTATAACATTTCTGGTTATTTAGAAGGATATTGCTCTCAGAATATCAAACTTTATTGATTCCTTGAAAAAAATTTAATAACAGAGGAAGATAAATTTTTTGCTTTTGAAAAACTAAGTTTTAAGAATATTTGTTGGGTTGAGGTTTTTCTTACTGCAAATGAGTTTGAAAATAACATTTGAAATACTCCATTTGCAGAAAATGCACTTTTATTTATGCTATTTCCTCTTCAATTATTTTTCTAATAAAGCTGCTTAAAGGTAGAGTTTCGTATTGTACTAGGCCAAGATTTTAAAGTCATTTATTGAACAATAACATTATCAAATTCCAGAATAATTTCCAATCTACTACATAGGTAATGCAAAAACATTCCTAGAATGTGTATAGCAAAAATCTACAGAAATTCGACTTCACTTCTGGTCAAGATGGCAGCATAGGCAGACATGGCTCACCTCTTTGCACAGCCTCATCAAAATTACAACTAAAGTGTAGAACAACCATTACTCAGAACCGTCAGAAATAGAGTTGAATGGAAGCCTGACAACTACGGAATTAAAGAAACCACATGCATCCAGACAAGGAGGAGGGATGCAGACATAGAATGGGCTGGTCCCACATCCATGATTGGTAGATAAAAATTCGGGAGGGATATCATGGGAGTGAGGACCCCAAACGCCACATCAGTACCCTGGCCCAGGGATCCAGTGCCAGGAAGATAAGTCACCACAACTTCTGGCTGCAAACACCAGTGGGGATTGAGTCAGTGGAAGAAACTGCTGGAGCCCTAAGCAGTCCCTCTTAAAGTAACCACGCATGGACTCGTCAACTCAGACTCACTCCCTCTGAGCTCCAGCACCAAAGTAGCACTTGAAAGGTACCAGTGGCATAAAGGGAGGAACTGAAGTGTCTGGCATCAAGGCAAGCAAAGGCCATTGTCCCTTTTCTAAAACCTCCCCCACAGAGCAGGCAAGCTGGTGCCATATCTGAGACTCCATCAACTTGGCTAACGCTGTTTGATCTGCCTTGGAGACCCTCAGAGTCTCTGCCCCACCCATCTTATGGTTCCACCCAAGCTGCTTTTCCATATGAATGGCTGGTCTTGGTTCATACTTCAGAACTTCCTAAATTCTCTCAAACAAGCAACAGTTGGCCTCAGTGAGCCCCAGGCCTGGCACTAGCAGCAGCCAGCCTAGACTCACAGCTTGGCTTCACCTGGAAATCTCTAAATCCAGCACAAGAAGCAGCCATCTCAGATAGCTTTATAGCTCTGGCAGGGTGGTCCAGGGCAAAACACAAGTTGGGGCCAACCTTGGCCTGCACCAGCCAGGAAGCCCCAGGGTCAGTGCACCCAGTGGACAGCTAAAGACCATGTTGGGGCACCACCACTCTGCCCCTGCACAGCTGACCGTCCACGGAGGATAGAGGTTGGTGATAAGTGATCACAGCCAGTCCTTGCAGCATACTGGCCTGAGTAAATCCCTCCCATTGATCTGCCAACAGCAACCAAGGCTCAGCCACAACAGGAGGGTGTACTCAGCCTACATAGAGGGTGTACCTGGAGTACTCAGGTTGTGTGACAGGGGAGGGTTGGGGTTAGGGTTACACCTACTATATTAGGCTACACTACCAAGACAGAGAGTCAAAGCAGCTCCACCTAATGCATAGAAACAAACACAGGGAGGCTGCCAAAATGAGGAGACAAAGAAACATGGCCCAAATGAAAGAACAGATTAAAACTCCAGGAAAAAAAAAAACTAAACAAAACAAAGATAAGCAATCTATCAGATGCAGAATTCAAAACACTGGTTATAAGGATGCTCAAGGAACTTAGTGAGGACCTCAACATGAAAAAGACCCAGTCAAAAACTAAGGATATACTAATTGAAATAAAGAACAATTTACAGGGAAACAACAGTACAGTGGATGAAGCCGAGTATCATATTGATGATTTGGAACATAAGGAACCCAAAAACAACCAATCAGAACAACAAGAAGAAAAAAGAATCCAAAAACATATGGATAGTACAAGCATCCTCTGAGACAACTTCAAGAGGTCCAACATTTGCATCATAGGGGTGCCAAAAGGAGAAGAGAAAGAGCAAGAAATGGGAAATCCATTTGAAAAAATAATGAAAGAAAACTTCCCTAATTTCATGAAGGAAATAGACAAGCAAGATCAGGAAGCACAGAGAGTCCCAAACAAGATGGATGCAAAGAGGCCCACTCCATAATTAAAATGTCAAAGGTTAAAGATAAAGAGAGAATCTTAAAAGTAGCAAGAGAAAAGAAGTTAGTTACCCACAGGGGAGTTCCCATAAGACTGTCAGCTGATTTCTCTACAGAAACTTTGCAGGCCAGAAGGGATTGGCAAGAAATATTCGAAGTCATGAAAAGCAGGGACCTACAGCCAAACTTGCTCTACCCACCAAAGCTATCATTTAGAATGAAGGGTAGATAAAGAGCTTCCCAGACAACAAAAAACTAAAGTTCATCATCATCAAACCATTATTATATGAAATGTTAAAGGAACTTATTTAAGAAGAAGATCAAAATTATAAACAATAAAATGGAAAAATACCTATTTATCAACAACTGAATCTAAAAAACAAACTAAGCAAACAAGAAGAATTGAGACAAAATCATGGATATGGATAGCATTTTGATGGTTAACAGATGGAAGGGGGAGGTAGGGGAATGGATGAAGAGGTTACGGGTTTAAGAAGTACAAATAGGTAAGAATAGCTAAGGGGATATAAAGTACAGTATAGGAAATGGATTAGCCAAAGAACTTACATGCATGATCCATGGACATGAACAATGGTGGGGGTATTGCCTGAGAGAGTGTGGGGTGCTGGATGGAAGAGGGTAATGGGGGAAAAATCAGGGCAATTGTAATAGCATAACCAATAAAATATAATTTTAAAAATATCTACAGAAACCCCCGGATTTGCACCTAACTGCCCTGGTACCCTCTAACTTCAAACCTTAAACAAACAAACAAACAAACAAACAAATTGTCCCTCAGGAGTCCTCTAGGTATCATGGGGAATAAAGGGTTAGCTTTCCCTGTAAATCAGGATAAAAAATATCTTTATTTGCAGTCACTCAAAGACTATAAAAATCTCTTAATGTCTGCACAATTGCTTTTAATTGTAAAGCTTTTTACATGTGAGAATTATATCAATAGAGAATAATATAAAAATTATACTTGGAGAGCTAAGTGGCTATAACTGTAAATCCATTATTGATGAAAGAAGGCTTAAGCAAATATCTTGCTTATTAAAAAAAATGTTGAGAAGTAAGGACAATGGAGGTTGCCAGAGGATGACACAGTTTCAGTTTTTTAAGATAAAAAAAGTTCTAGGGATTTCTTAAACAACAAGGTGAGTATACTTAGTATACTTAGAAATGGTTAATATAATAATAAATAGTTAAGATGGCAAAGTACATTATGTGTTTTTTTTTCAACCACAACTAAAAGAAGTTGAATAATACCAGGAGTGAGGTATTCAGACTGACTAAGGATATTATTTTGACTTCTAATAAATTGTAATTCTGTGTCATAAAAAAAGAGATTGAGAAAGGTCATTTGAAATTTAGAGGGTCAATTTGTGAGCAAGCGGAAGACGAATCACCTATGAACTTGAGTGAGGCTGGAAAGACTCAGAACGTTTTGGTAGTGAAATCTGGAGGGCATACAATCAGTAGTTTGAATTTGAGTTTAGGAGGTGGGGGAAAGCTGCCATTACCCATGATTATTGCCCCAAAGCTAGCCAAAATGATAGTAAAAAACCTTAAATACTTAGATTTATGTATTTAGCCTCTTAGTGTTTAAAATGAGCCCTAGATATTACTTATATTTAGTAACATAACCAAAAAAAATTCATTATCCCATGCTGTTACTTATGACTGACAACATTAAAACCTAAACAATTCCATCTGGAAAAAAAATATGGAAGAAAGGATGCAAGTCTAAGTCCATGACAAAGAACGGCCCCCAGACCACTGGTACCCAAATAGCAATTTCTGAACCCCATTCTGGACCAACCAAATCAGAGTCTCTGGGGATGAAGGCCAGAACCTACAGTTTTAATACACAATGTACAATAACATTTGAGAATGACTGAACTAAATCTTAAAGGGAGAAACCGCTGTCATTTTTGTGGAGGTTAGAATTCATTAGAGGCAAACACAGAGTTGAGTGTTTAAGGGTTTGCTTGATGATATCACCATGGCCATGGTCCTTTGAGTTCCTCAGAGGTGCACTGAAGTTTTCTCTGCTGTTTTAAAGGAGGGACTTTGGGATTAAAGCAATCTCTTAGAAGTATTAGAAGAGACATTCCAAGGTGAGACAAATGGTAGTTTCTGCAGCAAGAACCAACTGTTGGGCTAAGCTTGAAATTTTTAGAGCCTCATTGAGAACTTTCATAGCTCTAAAGCAGGTAGACAAAAAGCAAATATTTGGCATGAATGCTGTTCTTCTCTCTTTCCTTCTAGAGGCAGATTTCAAATTCTCTACATAGGACTTTAGCACAGCCAATCAATTGTAGTAAGAAACACGATGAAAGCAATTTATCTTTACTTCTCCAGGGGCAGGGAAGGGATGGGGGAAAGACTGAGCTCTCCTTATAATTTACACACATGCACTCACACACATAATATTTGTGCACAGTAAAATTTACTTAGCTAAATGTTTAGAAATGTGTAATACAGGTATAGTTTATAGAATTTGATGTAATATATTTCAACTTGGGTCTCTCTCCAAAAGGTATTATTTGTCCACTAGAAATTTGGAAATGTTACAAGATCAGGGGAAAACACAGAAGACTGGAAGAAGGGACAAGAAAAAGTGGACCCTCCAAGTGAGAACCGAGTTTCACATTGGTTCATACTAGATCCCTGAATTTATCCTTCTACCCTTAACAAAGCCTATAAACTCTTAAGGAGAGAATCACACATAGTATTTGCAGCAATAATCAATTTACTTGGAAACTTATTCTCTTATACAGAAAATTAAGATGAAATTAGAAAACTATGTTTTTTCACTTTAAGTTAAATTAGTAGTGCATAAAAAAACAGAGAATGAAATCATTTTATTGCTTCAATATTTAAATAGAATTTAATCTGGATTTTTATAAAGACAAACTTTATTTGATAATATCCAATAATTTGGTTTTCCAATTTACTGTATTATCTGTCCATCCAAATAAACCCGTAGCAGGTAGTTTTGAAATAGCAATATATGTACTAAATTTGTTCCTTCATATAATACTTCTAAAAAATCATTAAAAGTAAAAATTTTCTTATGAAATTATAAATACTAGACAATTTTTCAGGGAAAATTTCATGAAACCTATCTTATGGTGCAATAACAAGGGATGGGAGGAAATGACTTTTTCTTAATATGTTTTCAGAATAATACTAGGAAAACTGAAATGACAATTCTTTATTCAACTTGGTAAATTAACAAAGGCCCTGAACACAAGAGTTCCAAGTATTAGTCCCAAAATTCTGTCTCTCAGAGTTGAAAAGAATCTTCAAGGTAATAACAATCCATTTTTTTCTGATTTATTAATTCCCTTTAGCATCCTACATTAAGTGCATGTCTAGTCTCTGCCTTAAATAATTCTGGTAACATGGAGGTCACACTGCTTCTTGAAGTTTGTTCTCATGTTGACCTGAAATCTATAAATCTACTATAAATCTCTATTCTGTCAAAAGCCTACTCAAATTATAATTCTAAGACTTAAATTTTTTAAAATCTAAAATTTAAGTTGTAGCCATAATACAAACAGAATAGTTAAAAGAAAGTTACACTACTTGTAATGATCCTTTTGAGTTGGTCACTATCTCCATTATGTCAGGGGTTAATCTTTTCACAATTAGGAATTCATTCATTGCTTTGTAGCGCTAATCATTGAAGGGGTAGTGGTTGAAAAAAAAGTTAATAAACTTACAGAGCTGCCAAATATTTATAAATGAATTAATTTAGTATTTCCAATAGGATGTGATCCCCTAGAATAACAGCTATTAAGAGGTTATGTGTAGTCATATATATTAATTGTTTAGATTGATATATAAAATGTGGTTTTATTAATTTTTATCAGCACATTAATTTAGAAGTCTACAGGTTGGCAAATATATGTTATTTTAAAATATATTAGATCCATTTTCTAATAATACACTCAATGAGTGTTCAGGCTAAGTATTTCTTAATTTAAATCAATGAGCACAACTGTTAATTTTTTAAAAGTACCATAAACACACTACAGTGTATATATTTACATATACAGTATTTATATGTAAAGGATAGAGGAACAGATATAGTTCCTCTCTCCTTTACATATAAATAGGACACAGGAAGATGGTGAAAATATATGCTTTTAAAAGAAATTAGTATATTTCTTATAACATATATCTTGAGACAATAATATTTTAGGCTTTAGCCTTTATTTTCTGTTTACTTACCCTATTTTAATAATTATGAACCATCTGAGTGCCATGATATGTCACAATATGTAAAATTAAATGACTAAACTAATTCTAAGTTTTCTCAAAGTCCTAACATTTAATATTCACTAAAACTTATATTAATAATTCTTGAGTATAGGAGTTATTCACTTTCCTTTGCTAAGAATTATACATGAGTTACTTAATAAATTAAAAATATGCTTGTATCCTTAAATTTAAAAGCTAAGCTTTTCATATATAGATTCATAATTGTTCATTCCTATCAGAATTAGCTCAAGATGGCTGTCAAAAAATCCAAGGGAGCTAAGAAAAGTTATTAAATGTAGTGCAAGGATAAAAAGGAAAGAAAATAATTTTTACCTAAGCTCTAGTCAATTTATAAAAAATGTTGCTTGTTTTAAGATTTGTAAACTTCTCAAGGCAGAGTTGAGTGGCATCGAATCTTCTTTCTACCAAGATGCTACCAACATTTGTTTTGACCAAGTTTCTCCTTCACTATCATTTGTAGCTAAGGTAAAATCACATCAAAGCACAGCAGTGGTTTTTAAGTGCGGTCCCCAGATCAGCGGCATTGGTTCACCTGGGAATGTGACAGAAATGCAAATTTTTGGTCCTTTGTTCCTGCTCCCTCCAGACCCACGGAACGGAAACTGTGGAGGTGGGGCTAGCAATCTGTGGTTTAACGAGCCCTCCATGTGATTCTTAGCCTCGCCAAAGTTTGAAGACCAGTGGCCTAGAGTACTAGAGAAAAATGTCTGCCTGTAAATAGGGTAGTTATCTCAGTTTACTCCACTGGAGTTAAAGAAGAGGAAACTTAGTAATTAAATAGGAAAATGAACAATGTAGGATGAGCAAGATGGCAGGAAAAGTGGCAAAAAAATCAATGAAACTTTCCCTGACATAGATAACATTTATTTCCAACTGATTTAACATAACCAGTTGTTTTTAGTTCACGAAAATAAAACTGTAGACCCACAGTGAAGAGTAATTTGTCTCCTCTCTACCCTTAAGGGTAGAATTGAGACGATCCATTTATATTCTCATCTGATGCCTTTTAAAATTATTGACATTTATTTGAAATATTGATAGTTGGTTGACATTAGAAGTTCAATCTATAAATTATACTAAAGATCAAATAAATTGTATTTATTAGCACCATACTTTAACCAGCTAGATGAACCCTCATATAAGCAAGTAAATGTCTCTTGGTTGAACTAGTCCCATTTATAGGAAACAGATTTGGATAAAATAATTCCAGTAATCTGAGGCAGATTTATTTATAGTGGTGTTTGGGGGTAGATTGTGCTCTGTTAGTTGGCAGACTAAATTCAGAATAATTCTTAAAGGTAGTGTGGCCTGAGTGAGCACAATCTTTGGCTTGTCAATTTGGGTTCAAATATATTAGTTCTAACATATTGAACCAGTTTCTAAACCTCTGGAATATTAAAATGGAGATGATAAGAGGGTTGTTATGAGGATTGAAATAGCAGATATATGGGGTCCAGCAATGTCTAATATATGGTGAACATTCAATAAGTAATTGTTATTAGTACTAATATATCTGACTCTTCCTTTTGTTACCACCTTCTCCTTTAAAATGGTCATGGTGCAATTCTCCGAAAGGCTAAATTCATTTCTGAAATTACCTGTCAATCATACTAGTCAAAATATTTTCTTAAGATCCACTGAGTATTGAAAAGTTGGAGTAACTGACCTTTCAGTCCATACCATCCCAAGTGGAATGTTTTTATACATCCTAAAATGTTATATAGAAATATGGTAAGAGTGTTGACATTACTTGAGTGAGTGAAATAATAGCCCTTCTTTCTCACAGTCTACAGATCTAGTTCATAGGGCAATTTATAAATTTTCAAAGAGCAGCTTTAGTCTTTATTGTTTTAACTGTCACCTGAACAAATAAATAGATGGAGTAGGGCCATGGTCATGGTGGAAGAAATTAGTGTTCTTACCCACTTCTAACAGGTTACAGTGTATGGAGGAAAAGAAGGGAAGAAATGAACAAAATACATGTGTATATATACTTCAAAATACACTTTGGTTACTCTTAAATATTGTCTTTGATAAACAAATAGGCACCAGGAAGAGATGTCTAAGGTGTCACTCTTTTTTAATTCTCTCTATTGACAGTGGGGTAGCAGTGCATACTGAAGAACTGGGGCACCTCTATAAATGCCTTTAGACAGAAACCTTGTGTGCTTCTTCTCTTCCCCTCCAATCATCAACTTTTGCAGATTCTCAAGGCTAAAAGCAAATAAACAGACTCATTATGATGTTTTACCTTTGCATACCTGACTACTTGTAAGTCCTCTATAAGAACCACAGTGTTCTCAGTTAAGCATCCTTCCTTATTTTCCTTGTTAAATGTCATTATTTGTGACATAGGATGTTCAATAGGACCAATGAAAAAGAGGTCAAAAGCAGTACTTGATCCTCAAGGACCACTGCAAGGATAGTGGTAGTGTATCATTTAGCAATATAATTTATATTTACTTTTAGAAACAATGACATTTCATGAAGTGATGTTAATTTTTAAAATTCTTTTACCATGTAGACTATGAGAAATGATTATAGAATGTGTAGAAACAAGTGATGATTCCAAAGCATGAGACCTCATATAGATAATACAAATATTTCTATTTAAAAAATCAAAGCACAAGGTAGTTATGTAGTTTGTATAAAACAATTTGGCCTTAAGAAGAAACAGAAACAAGATTTTGTGTGGCTCACCTGATATATACATAAAACTGACACTTCTGCATGTTCTTTTAGGTATCACCACAGGTTGCTGCATTATTATAGTTCTTTTTAATACAAGGAGAGAATCTCTTAAACTTTCCAATTCTGGTATTCTCCATCTATTTTTTTTTCTTTTACACTCCACTGATATAGCATTTAAAAAGTTTGGAGGAGGAGAGAACCTTACCCTTTCAATTTCAGCACAACCTTGATCATTTTACTTATGTGGAAGCCATTCAACAGAATTCAGATAATTTGCTTGAAGTCAGGCCATACATTGTCAGAATTAGGCATTATTATTCTTTCTCAAATGCTCTTTTAAAGGTTAAATATATAGGGAGTTAGTTCTGAGAATGACTTATGTCTTTTCATTTCTGTTAGATTGATTTCTTTTGTTACGGGCAAGCAAAATAGCCAGGCACCACCATTCTCTTTTCTCTTTCTTCTTTTATATTAGCTATCTCTAGGCAACGACCTCACCAAATCCATAACAAATAACCAATAATATACTGAAGAAGAGTATTATCCTACAGAATCATTTTCTCTAAGAAAATATTAAATATTTCCAATATAGGAGTCTCAGATAAAAGAAATACTGACTTTAATAAGATCAAATAAAATAATCACATTTATACCATACTTTCGATAAAGACAAAAACCAAGAAAAGTGCCCCCTCTCCAATCTTACACTTTGAGCAATTCTAAATTTTAAATACTATGAACACATTTCTTAGGGATTACTTTCTCTTTTCTTTACCCCTAGTATTTCCTGGGAACAGTGAAAACTTTGAATGCAGTAACACAGAAGCCAAGTATAAGGGGGTAAATGACAGGATAGTCAACTATTCAATTTTAGAAGAAAGTCAAAAGCACTCAAGAAGAAACTGTATATTTCATTTAAGTGAATATTTTCTTCATATTCACATCACAAACTAACTTCACTGTAGCAGTAGAACTAATTCATTATGATTAAGTTTTTATTTATTGGTAGATGCCACTGGCCTCAATAAGAATAAGAAATTTCTCAAAAGCGATATTTGAATAAAGCAGTTTTTAAAACATAATTTACCACAAAGAACCGACATAGGAAACCTGTTGAATAAGTATTGGAAATTGTTAATATATTTATCCTAAATTTAAGCAAAACTCATTCCCGAAGGTGCATTTACCTTCCTTTTGACACCTCTCTTTAAATAAGGAACAATACATATAAACCATTTTAAACTTAAACAAGTAAATATCCAGAGACTTTTACCAATGTTATAGATTCTGCAAAAAAACAAACAAACAAACCAAAAACCTGTCATTAAAATAAAAGAAGCAAACTTGCTTATACTTTAAAAATATGTATTGTTGAGAGGATCCTATTTTCAACAACACCTCTCATTTTACAAATAGAAAATCATGCCACCAATTACGGAGATAGGATTCTACAGTTTAAACCAATGTTTTACTTTTCAAAAACCTTTAACATTTTTGTAAAGTTACAGCAACCAATCCATCAAAAAAATTCTTTCTCAATCCACATATTCTTTAAGATATTCCTAATAGTATCGGATCTTTTATCCTGGTTGCTTTAATTTATAATAAGATAGTACCCTTTAAGATTCAAGTATGAGAACTTTAATTTTTCAGATAATAATTTTTCTTGATGGTCCTTAGAAAAGTGAACTTAAAGGCCCTCTCGATGTGAATAAAAAGAGAGTTATTATTTTGCGGGGGAGGGGTCGGGGAACTATTAAAGCAGCTTCGTTCACATTTTCAGGAATAATAATCATGCTAACTTCATTTTTAAACAATTATATTTGCTCTTTTATATTTTTTCGGCATAGAATAGAGATGGTTTGGTTGTACGTGTAACCTCATAACCCCAGCGTTTTCACTCTTTCCCAGCATCATCATCATCATCGTGCCTTTGGGTCCCAAGGACAGTTGGCGGACTCTGGGTCCTTCAGCGGGGAATCAGCGCTTTAAACGAGCAGGACTAGTTATCCCTCCGTGTAGTCTTGGACTTGACCAAGTTGTTAAATGAATTATTCATTAATAATCTTATGCTTTTCTCATCAAAGACAAAAACTCTTGTTGATAAATCAAGAGTTCAACAGAATTATAACATAATCTTTCTCTATAGTCCTAGCACTCGTTTGCTCTTAAACTCATTTGCTTTTTTTCTAAAAATAATAGGAACAATCAGTAAAAATCGACTGAAAGTGATAATTTGTTAAAATGTTTAATGTGGGTGATTTTCATTACCGAACACAGTTAATCTAAAATAACACTTGGTTGCCCTGGCTGGTGTGGCTCAGTGGATTGAGTGTCCACCTGTGAACCAAAGGGTCACCTGTTCAATTCCCAGTCAAGGGCACAGCCTGAGCGGTGGGCAAAGTCCCCCGAAAGGGGGCGCTCAGGAGGCAACCACACATTGATGTTTGCCTCCTTCTATTTCACCCTCCCTTTACCTCTCTAAAAAATAAACAAATACCATTAAAAAATAAAATAATACTTGGTTAAATAATTTAATATCCTGCGGTCTTGATCTGCATTACTTCAGGAAAAAGATCAGTACTTTTTTGAGGGAAGAAAGAGGGGGAAAAAACGGAAGGCAAAACAGTTAGGCAGTGGGAAGGGAAACAATATTTATATATTTTAAAATTAATAAATACATATAGTATTTGCATTTTAAGTAAATACCAATGGGATTCATTCAAAATTTCCTTGAGGTTCTCTTGGTGTAAACATAAATGCTATGTTTATGTTAACTAGATCAAGTATGGTACCTAAATAATAGGAAAATAATCACTTATAATGACAGATCTAAAACTGATATTAGTGAGCCCTAGCTGGTGTGGCTCAGTGGACTGTCAACCAGCCTGTGAACCAAAGTGTCACAGGTTCGATTCCTGGGCACATTCCTGGGTTGCAGTCTAGGTCCCCAGTTGGGGGTGTACAAGAGGCAACAACACAGTTACGTTTCTCTCTCCCTCTCTTTCTCCCTCCCCTCCCCCTCTCTAAAAATAAATAAATAAAAATCTTAAAAAAAATAAAATTGATACTAGTGGGTACAGGATAGTGTATGCGACATGTTTTCATTTGTATATTTAAAAAGAATATATGTACGTACACATATGCTTGTATATGCAGAGTAACTCCAGAAAGATATACAAGAAATTGGTACCACTGGTTGCTACTTTGTACTTTCTACCTATGTAGCATGTAAATATTATGTTTTTCTTACTCAAAAAATATTGATTATAAACCCACTTCTAAAATAAATTTAAATTACGTAAAAGTCATATCAAATTAAGAAAAAGATTTTTCTTACATTATAAAAAATATACTAACATATATTGTTTTTCTAAGATCCATCTACATAAATGTGGGTAAATTTACTTTATGACAGAGTAACTGTAATCCAAAAACTCAGTTTTCACATGACATCCAATGGGGAAAACACATTTTCCTTGTATCTCACTGCTACAACATTGTGGACTATGGAACGTCTTAATAGCATGCTAACATCCTTTTTCTCTGATGGGCTAGCCATTAGCCACTATTTTCTCTATGAAATTCAAGGAAACTTTAAGTTAACTTTGAAGAGATTTTAGGACTCTTATTTGCAGTGATACATTTTATACCTGTATTATTCTGTTGGCATAGAATCAATTTTAACTTTTCTTTGTGGTTTACTTTAGATTTTATCCTGCCAAAGATTTTTGGTGTTTTGGTAAAGGCAGACTTCACACTATTGGTGACTAAGTCTTTACATAAAGCTTGAAATCAAATTTTTATAAATAGTTCTAATGAAAGACATTTCAAAATAAGTAGGAAAAGAAATCTTACACTTATGAAAAATTATTTTTAGGATACAACTTAAAAATTCAAATTAAGTTCTATTCACTTAAATATTAATAAACCATAAAACAAAATCTAAAGGAATGATAGTACATTTTTCAGTGGTAGCTGCTTATTAAAAATGAGTGTCTAAGGGCATACTCCAATTTCATCCTCTTCAAATTGTGCAGCTCAAATAAATGTTTATTTTACTGAAAATATTTGCAAAATTACAATATAAAATACATGATTATATTAAGATAGGATGACTATGATGTATTCTTATCCATAGATATAAAATAAATGCAGTAAATATAGCATACTCTTGATGAATTGTTAGTACACAGTGTTTTAAGTAAAGTACATACAACCTATTATTAAATAACAATTATCTAGTTCTCAAATGTACATCTTAGGAAGTTTTTAGGATGAAAGGATACACTAAGTCCCCTAATACCCTTTTTGTTTGGTGAAAGTTAGTTCTTTTGCAAATTTTGAAATAATATATTTATCTCAGCAATTGTTCTGGGCTCTTTGCATTTCCTCAATTTGAAATTTTATTTCTTTAGTCTGGGCATTTTCATAATGACCATGTGAGCCAACCATACCTTTAATTCTAATACAGTCATGTACTGTCTTTTCATTAATTATTTAAACACATATCAACAATGAAACAATCATTCAAAAAAAAATTGTCAGCACAAATTCCCAAAATTAACTTTCAGGGTATTATGGGGAGTCTCAACTAAACATAGTCTCAACTGTAATGGTAATCTGAGTTAGAAATAGGTTTTTTTAAAATTGATTCTAGTCCTTAAAAATACAAATATGAACTCTACTTTAAAATTCTTTGTTAAATGTATTGGGATTTATTTCAAAAGCATCTTCTATCCTTCTCCATTACACTGATTTAATGGAAACTTGTTACTATAGCAGTTCCAACACAAACATATGCATGCAAGAGATCACCCTATAGATTCTAACTACATAGTTATTGAAACACATCCCACCTGTCAAGTGGCATAAATGTACATCTTATATATACAAAAGGTAAAGTGCATTATTAAATTAGTGAACTGACAGATTGTCTGCCTGGATCATATAGCTTTCAAATAGACAAATGTGAAATTCTCCCATTAGAACCAATTATTTCAAGAGGTTCCAACTAGCTTTTCCACCCTGTCATTTATTTTTTGGCCATGCTCTTTAGTGCAAATAAGCTTGTGTTTGACTCAAGTTTAAGGGACATGGCAATTTGGGGCTTTAACAAGAAAAATTATAAAATGTGGCAGAACATTAATACTTTTATAATACATTGCATCTTTTGCATATAAGCAACAGATTAGTGCTGCTTTCAATTGCTAGGAGCACACTGCCAACTACTATGAGGAACCCGTTTCCAAATTTCATACTATTAGCTTATATTATTACAGTTTGAGTCTGTACCACATTAGCTTAGGTTATTATGTGCAAACATCATCAGTGTTTTAGAATTATACAGTAATTTTGGTCACTAACTTTAATGCTCATTTTTTGACTTCTAACAACCGGTTGCCTTAAGAGTTTGTCTTCAAGGCAGGGATCCTGTTATTTTGAAGAATACCATGTACACTTGCAGCTCCATTTATGTCACAAATGACAATAAACAAAATGTATATTGCACAGATAAGAATAGTAGCTTATTTTATAAGATACATGGCAATACATGTCCTAATACCAGAGTTTTGAACTGGATCTTATTTGCTTATGGCTAATGATTGATTGGGAATTTTACGTATCAAAAAACATAGCATAATTTCATTTTTCAATGAATACATTAACTCTGAGAAAAATGAAACAAAAGGACTGGCAGAAGGCTTAATGATTCTAAAGTATATTGAATCGCCGGTAATATATGGTATATATGCATCTATCCAATCTGTAGCTTTGCGATGGTAAAAACTTTGAAGTATACATACAACGTAGAAAATTTGGCTGCTTGACTAGTTCTTTACTTAACTAATTAGTGCAAAATTAAACTAATAATATTTATATACAATAAATTAAAGATATTTATCTTTATGTCTGACAGAGTATTGTGTGTATATGTAATATATAACGTAATTACATATACACACATACATATATATGTATATATATATATAGACACACACTTAAATATTATCAGACTAAAAACCAAAAAAGAAATCATTTAGACTTAATGGATATAAATATTTTAGAAGGGAAGGTTTTAAGAGAGTGTATACAGTCACAGCAATAGTGATAGGAACACTGAAATACTGGAATATTCACAGCTCCAGTTTGCCAAAATCTGACAGGTTGATAATTATTAATAGGCACTATGATGGGCAGCAATAACAATCAGTAGTACAGTAATTCAAGTGCACACCACTCCTTTATATACCCCAAACTACTTTCATCAAGCCTACAATAGTTACTTTACAGTTAGGGCTGTTTGAAGAGCCCTGTTACATTTAGGGTCTCAACACCCACCATGTGCTATTAACTCTAGTACTAACATTATCTTCTAACCTTCAGTTGTTCCATAGTGATCCAGATGGTCCACAATTAGAATGAACTAATGACATTCCTCCATACTACTTGAGGAAATGTGAAATACAGTCTGCAAACCAATACCAGCACATAGGTCTGGGTTACTGAATGCTTGTTTTTAAGTAACATATACCAGTGAAATTAATTTTCTTAATTCATATCATTAAGTTTCCTAGTGACTTTACTTAAACGTATTTGGGGACAAACCTCTGAAGGAAAAAAATTGTTAAAATAACCTTGAGTTACTTATAGCATACAAAAGAAAAGCTGTATTCTGATCTCAATCCATGCAGCCAGCTCTTATCAATGAGAGCTATATTTGGGGGTTGAAATCAGCATCTGGCCCTTAAACGTGGTTATATGGACTTATTGTATGGGAGGGAAATAAAGCCAAGATAAAAGATAATAGTTTCATTCAGAATAAAATGTAGCTCAACAGATAAAAATTCAGTCAGTTAAAACAGGGTGGGTTGGTACACATAGACACTATAACCACTTGTTTAAAAAATTGCTTAGGTGTTGAAAAATTGCTGTGGCACTTCCTGGAAAGAAATTTTTAATACATGTAAATGGGTGAAACTTGTGTAAAGTAAACCTTGTTAAATATTATAAAGAGCACCTTGGAAAATGCCTGAATTTTCCTTTCAAATATATTTATAACCAATCTTCAAATAGTATTTTCCCAGTCTGAAAATTTATATTCTAAATGCTTTTTAGAAAAATCTCTTTTTTCCCCTCTGAAATTAAAACATCTGTAAAAGTCAGGTGTATACTGGAAGTGTTGACTCAGTTTTAAGGGTAGCAATTGCAAAAGTGCTAGTAAAACATATTATTACAGATGTATTTTTATATCAGTGAACTGGTGCACCAACCCCTCTGAAGTAGTGTTAAAGAAGCATAAAATATAACACCTTAAGTCCATGATATATTTTGGGGAAAATACCTCTCATAACCTTCAAATTAGCACGAAAAGTTAAAACACCAAGATTTCCATGGCAAAGCCAAAGGATGAGGCTTCCCCCTCAAAGGAGACATAAAAGTAATTCCTGAAACTTTGGAAAGTCAATAAAAATATATGATACAATAAACACCAGTGAAGATGGGATTGATTGTAACTAACTTAGAATAACCAATTAAAACTCTCCCATGACTTCAATAGGGCAAGTATAAACTGTAGGGTTACCACAAAATTTGAAACTATAGAATACTATAGTAACTCTAAGATTTGATACTGTAATGGTACTGTTTAATATTCAGTTATCCAATGGATAATTAATATATTTCAACTTGTACTTTTATAAATAAACATATTTGCACTATACTTGAGGTCAATTTCTGTTTCTGTGGTAACTGTCCTACAGGTAAGCTTAGCAGCTTTTAATGAAGTAGAAATGGGATAATTTTGGGGGGAATTTGTTAAATAGTAATTCACACTTCCATATTAAGTATATGTATCTTTTTCTTTTAGGATTATGTCATAGTGCAATGCAAATCTTATTTATGGTATTTAGAAGGTCAGAATGTCACATTTTGTGCTGATCTGCATATTGTCTGGAGCAGATGAAGCAGCTAAACTATTTAGCTCTGGGAAGGTGGGAATTCCCATACGAATTATAGTGTTGTATGTATAACATAACATGAGAATCGGACTCCTTGAAGTATAAACTATAGAGGTATTACTAATAACACAGGGCCAAAAAAGAGGAAAAACTTCTTCAAATGATTATGGATCAGTACTTTTGGCCAATTTATGATTTAAAATTTTGCCTGATGGAGTTCAATTTCACTCTAGTCGAGGCATTCTTGTTCTTCACCACTGGCCCTTCTGCCATCCATTCTCTTTTCTTTATGGCTGTTGCATATTTTCCTCATCTCTTCTTCATACTTGATAAAATTCTCCCCAAACCTTGTCCAAGCTTTGAATGGAACAGTAATAGTATTACGGTAAGGTGGCCTCACCTCACTTACCTTCAGGAAAATTCCATATTTATTAGAGCCCACATCAAAGTAGAACCTTTTATTGTCCACTCTGAAAGAAGTCCCCTCTGGGAGTTCAAGTGGGTCATCATCTCCACCTCTTCGTTCTTCTATGTCCCCTTCGCCATAGTCTTCAATTAGCTGAACCAAGGCATCACGAAACTCAATCATTCCTTGTGCTGGGAGGACAATAGTCTGTTCTTGGCCCAAACTGTGGCCAAAATAACCTATCATGCCAGTCCCCCGCATCATGGTTTGTCTAATCCTTAGGAAGCGACCCCGCTGATTTTCCTTTAGGTCCAGATAATATTTCCTGTTGTCCCTCTCTATGTAGTCTGTTTTGAGGACACTGTGAGGGTGCTCCTCGGACCCCACGGAGGCTGGTGGGGAGGGTGCTGAGTGCTTCTGCCTCCTCCTGGAGCCTTGCTCTTTGCCGTGGCCATGCTCTTGCCGGTGGCCCTTCAGGCCCAGGTGGGCGTAATGCTCGATGAAGTCCCCTAGACAGTCCTTCAGCTCCGCTGCCACTGACAGAGAGAGAGTCAGTTTACTCTTTCTGATATTGTCCTGCCGGCCTCTCCCGATCCAGACTTCGGCTATCTTTAGGAACCGGCCCCGGGAGCTTTGCTTCACGTCTAAGTAAAACCTCTTTTTCTGGATGTCCACTCGTTTGGAGGCCAGCTCCTGGATTTCGGCTGCGCCCCCAGGTTGATGAGGGGTGGCTGAGGCCGCGTAGTGGGGGTAGTGGGAGTGCTGGGCCTGGGGATAGAGTCTACTCTTGCTTAGGCCGGAGCCCCCCACATTCTTGCCTCCGTGGCCGCCTCCTCCTCCCCTTCGCCTGGCTCTTTCCATCTTCAGCTGCAAGTGACAAACAGACACACGGGGCGGGGTGGGGGAGGGGTGTTGAGAACAATCGCAGACGCCCCTCGGCCTGCGCCGCCCTCGCCTCTGCCCGGGACCCCCACGCCGGGCTCTGTTCCCACGGCGCCGGCCGCCCCAGCGCCCAGCTCCTGCCCCAGCCGGAGGGTCGGCGGCGGCCAGCGACAGACCCAGTTCTGCACCGCGCGCTCAGCATCCCTCCGCCGCTCCTGGCCTCCCGCTCCCGCTCGCCGCCGGGCGCCCGCCTCGATCTCCGGAGCCCCGGGGTCCCCAGCCGGCAGACACTCACATCAGCACTGCCATCACCGCCGTCGCCGATGCCCTTCACGACCGCCGCCGCCGCCAGCTCTCGGCCCCTCTGCTGCAGCCGCCGCCCCCCGCCTGCTCCCCCGCCGTCGCCGATCGCACCGCCCCGCGCCGGAGCAGCCCGGCAGGGGCATCGCCCGCGGCGCCCACAGCCGCCGCCCCTCCTGCGGCCGCTGCGGGGGCCGCCGCCTCTCTCCCGGCACCGGTCCGACACCGGCCGGGGAGGGGGTGGGAGGCGGGGAGGGTGGCGGCGGGGGGTGGGCAGTGGACCCCGCCTCCTCCAGCACAGCCCACGGATGCGAAGACGGGGTCTCGAGTTCTCCCTTGGGGCGCGCCCCGACCGAAGCCCAGCGCGTGAATGCTAGGTGACCGGACAGGTGTGAAGATGGGAATCAGGATCGGGGGTGGCGAGAGTGTTCTGACTTCTCCAGGTTTTGCCGGGATGTAGGACTCTCGCGGCCCACAGCACCTGCTCGGAGACTACAATTCCCAGAGTGCTCAGCAGCAGCGAGAGTCTCCGCGCATGCGCACCGCCTAGCCTGGTGGCCTGGGATGGGAGGGCTGTCGCCCGGCTGAGCGGCGGACGCTGGCGGGGCGAACCCTGGAGGAAGGCGTGGGGAGGTTGGTCTCCCACAGCTGAGGTGTACTGTGTGCGTCGTGACGCTCCTGCGCGCACTAGGAAGCGCGGGAATAAAGTCTGTCGAATTAGTATGTAGCCTGCATGCCTGGGTTCCGGGCCGTGCTGTCGTGGCCCTCCGCAAGTCATCCAGCTGAAGGAGCCCCGTTGAACTGGCTCTTCTCAGGGTAACGTGTCCTCCCCACCCCTCTAACGCCAGCTCCAGACCGTAGGGTATCACTTGAGGCTTCTCCGACACTGGAGGTGCTCAGTCCCCCTGGGCGGTGTGTGAATTCCTTAGAAACGGACACCCTCTTTTTCCTGCCCACATCCCGAGCGCCACGGAAGGCCTTCAGGCCTTCGCGGAGCTTCTGTCGGTCAGGAGTGTGTTTCCCGGCCCCACCAGTCCCCAACTTGTACGACCGGTTGCCCTTAGGTTACTATCTTTCCCATGCCGCTTTTACTGCTCTAGAAATCGAGCAACTCCATATTTACACAGCAAAGTCGAGGGAAATAACTTGCTATGTGTAATTTGGCAAAATATGTTAGATTTTGTAAGTTGAAATCATTCAGTCCTTAATGTGTGGGTGTGTGTGTGTTTCCTGGCTGAATCTCGGTTGTTTTTCTGGATAGCTTTGAGTATGTAAAAATACTACTTCCTATGGAAGAGGGTGCTACCAGCCTTTAAGTCAGAGTACTTTGGTATGTTAATTTTTAGGGAATTGGTGGTCGGGATGGGTAGGGCAGTTCAGATTCGATGTCATTTTATAGAGGACTGGGCTAGACCGTTTTATATGCATTAGGAAGTCACCTGTGTGCTGTAGATAATTTTAACACCATCAGACTTGATGTGATCTCCAAGGGAGTGAATGTAGATGAAAGACAAAGAACAAGTTACCTGAATCTGGAATGCTGTGATGTTTAGAGGTTGGAGAGGTAAGGAAAGACCAGTAAATGGTACTGAGAAGGAATTCTTGCTGATGTAGATGAAGAAGCCAGAATTGTAACAGAAGTTTAATGAAGCGTTTCAAGAAGATGGGTGTAACTAATAGTGACATGTAGTGCTAGTGCATTGACCCAGGTAAGGACTGAGAATTGACTGTAGTATTTGACAACATAAAGGGCACCGGTAACCTTGATATGAGCCCTTTTGGTGGAGTGGGAGAGTGGTTTTAAGAGACCATGGAAAAAGTGGAAATGGATGGATATATGTGTATATTCATTCCTCAGTTGGCAAGTTGGAGACCTAGGAGTGCTAATGGTATAGTTCCAGTGCAAGTCTGAAGGCCTGAGAACCAGGAGTAACCAGTGGTATATGTTTCAGTCTAAATCAGAGCCCAAAGGCAGGAGAAGACTGATGTCCTAGCTTGAGGATTATCAGGCAGAGTGACTTCTCCTGTCCTCAGACTTTCTGTTCTAGTTACACCTTCAACAGATTGGATGAGGCTCACCCACATTGGGGAGGACATTATTCAGTTTACTGCTTTAAATGTTAATATCATCAATCACAGTCATCCCCAGAATAATGTTTAAGTAAATATCTGAGCACCCAGTGACTCATTCAAGTTGACACTTTAAAATTAACCATCACAGTAGAGTATATTGACGTAGATGCATTTACCTGAATAAATTTCAGGATAGGAGTTTTTTTTTCTAAATCATTTTAAATTTTTCAATTATAGTTGACATACAATATTATATTAGTTTTAGGTGTATAACTCAGTGATTAGACATTTATATAACTTACTAAGTGATCATCCCAATAAATCTAGTACCCATCTGGCACCACACATAGTGATTAGAATATTATTGACTATATTTACTGTGCTGCACTTTACATCCCCGTGACTATTCTGTAACAACCAATTTGTACTTCTTAATCCCTTCACCTTTTTTACCTGTCATCCCAGCCCCCTCCTGTATGGCAGACATCAAAATGTTCTCTGACTCTGTAAGTCTGTTTCCATTCTGCTACTTCCAGGGTGGGAGTCTGAGTTCTTCTTTGATGCTTAAGTGAAGTGTGAAGCAAGATCATCAGTTGAGAGTGAGGATGGGGAAAGAGATATGATAGCTTCAGTAGAAAGGAGGAGATATGAAATAGAAGGTGAGGATAGTAAATAGATTAGTGAAAATTTGTAGAATTGCTAGGAAGACTAAGGACCTAACTGAGGTTACTGGTCACAAACTTAAGGTGAGACCAGTCACCGTGGTTGTGTTTTTCAACTGCTATATTCATTCACCTGCATAGCTACAGACACAGAGTCAGCAGAGAACTTGTTTTTAATCAGGGTTAGAATTTTGCCAAGAGAGAATAATGAAGCCAGAGATGGGCACTGAAGTGAAGGGAATTTGCAAGGAAATGGTTACCACTTTTTTATTTAAATAGGTCAAGGGAAAGATGACTGGATAAAGAAGATGTAGTCATATATAATGGAATATTACTTGGCCATAAAAAGAATGAAATCTTACCATTTGCAAAAACGTGGGTGGACCTAGAGGGTATCATGCTAAGTGAAGTCAGACAGAGAAAGACAAATACAAATTTCACTTACATGTGGAATCTAAAGAATAAAATAAATGAACAAACAGAACAGAAATAGACTCGTTGATACAGAGAACAGACTGATGGTTGCCAGAGGGAGGGGGGATGTTGCGGGGCTGGGTGAAAAAGGTGAAGGGATTAAGAAGTACAAATTGGTAGTTACAAAATAACCCTGGGGATGTAAAGTACAGCATAAGGAATAAGTCAATAATATTGTAATAATAATGTGTGATGTAGGAGGGCACTAGACGTTTTGGTGGATCAATTTGTAAATTATATAAATGTCTAACCACTATGCTATACACCTGAAACTAATATAAAATAATACTGAATGTCAACTGCAATTGGGAAAAAAAAAAAAGAAAAAAAAAACTGGTCAAGGAGGAAATAAAGACTACCCTAGGGAGAGCAGACTGTAAAGGTACTAGGATCATTGGAGTATAGGTCCCAGCTGGATCAAAAGATTGTTTGATTGGAGTTTCTAGAGGGAATGAACTTGAAAAATAGGAGATGCTGATTGGAGAGCAAGATGTTTGGAACTGAGATTATGGAAGGATTCAGTCACTGGTAGTGACGTGATATCCTCATGTAAACAAATGAATGAAGCAAGGTGTAGGTAAGAATATCAGAGGAGAGGTAGTCAGAAAACAGGGACACTGTATTCCTCAGATATTGTACATCAAAGGTTGTGGCCCACTGGATAAGTAAAGAGAAAAAAGGTAGAACATTGATATAAATGGCTACGTTACTAATGGTGATCATGGTGTTAATTGTCCATTAACACCCAAGGCAAATACCATCAACTTAATCTGTATCTAACACTGGAAAGTTAGGTATTGAGTTACATATGGTTCTATGGTAACTCATGGTCAACCCATAAGCCCTTCATGGATGTTTATTCTTGGACCAAAGTGTTCTTGTATGAGTGGCAGGTGACGTAAGGCATCTTTGCTTAGTTGTCAGTTTGAAATTCTTCACCAAAGGCTTATTACAATGCAGCTTCTGTAGAAGTTTTTCTTGGTTTTCTGTGTAGGCTTCTTTGGCTTGTCTTATCTCTCAAGGTTGTGGATAAGTTATGGTGAGAAGGCAGGAAGAGGAGTACTCTATGACCTAGTAATTTCATACCTAAGAATCTATCCTATAGAAATAATAATGTGAATGTCTAAAGGTATACATGAGGGTGTTCACTGAACATTATTTGTGATAAAATTTGCAAGCAACCTGTCATCAGTAGGGAATAGTTAATATTCAATAGGGATATCAATATCAATAGGGATATATTATCAATGTAGATAGATAAAGAAAATTGAATTCTGTACAGGCTTCAAATAATCAGATTAAGAATAGGCATTAGGTTTTAGTTATTCCATTCTGTCAGCGGGCATACTTCCAGTTGCAGCTAATGGAAAAACCAAATCAAACTGGTTTGAACAATAAAATGTTATTTATTAGTCTTGTGACCTGACACAGCCTGAGGCAGAGTGACTGTGGGACAGGTTCAGTCAGAGCTCTATTTTTCTGGCCCTGTGCTTGGCCCTCTTCCATGAAGGAGGCATGAATATGCTTAATCTTTAAGGTGATGCCTTGTATGGTTGTAAGGTGACTGTGCAGCAACGTGCTATGTATTTCTTTCTTCACATCTAGCGGGAGCAAAAGCATTCTTTCCCAAACCATGGAAGGAGACTCCGGAGCTTTGCTACAGTCGAACCACTTTGGATCGAATAATTAGGGACAGGAGATGGACAGGAGATGGAGAGGAGAGAACCGAAACCTGGGTTGTGGTTCTTATCCCTGAATCAGTCATGTGGAAGGGAAGATGGGGTTTCCCTATTGGCGTTAAAACAGTTAGGTTTCATTCCTGGTGCTGATGTTGAGGTCATCCCATTCAAGAAGTTTTGCTTTTACGCACTGAGGGCTCAGGTGGAGAGGGCTAAATGGGAAGGTTACTCTCTTTTTTTTCCTACGATTAAGGTAGTCCTCCTCCTTTTTACTCTTTTCCTTCCTGGTTTTACTAAAACCATGAGACTGTTTATCCTTAGGATCCCAAGTGGGAAAACCGTAAGTCGCATTTGACTTCATGATTTACAGGGGCCCCTCATATTACTCTCCGAATGCAGGAAAGAGGTAGACGGGAAGGAGGGAAGCAGGGAGGGACAGAGAGAGAGATCATGAGAGATTTAATGGACTATTAAAACTCTCCCTTCATGTACCTGACCTTAATTCTGTTCTTTTCCCTGTAAGGGCCCCTATTAATGGATAGATATCCTCCTGGATTGTTCTTTGCATTTACATAGACATAGAATTTCATTTTATATTGAAAATTTTTAATGGCAACTATTACTGACACTCAGTTTTTCCTGTTTCACTTAGCGTATACATATATATAGAACTTATCATCTTAATACATACAGTTGCATTTTCTTCTTCTACTATTTATTATGCTGTATTATGGATATGTTATTGTTTATTTAACTGTTAATTTACCCTACTAAATCCTTCTTGGATTTTTGCTATTTTTGCTATTACAGACTGAAATAATGAACATCTTTTGCTTATATCCTTGTGCATACATGCATGTATTTACATAGAATACATATAATTGTTGGCTTGAAGGATATACATATTTAAAATTTGGATATTAACTTCCATAAAATGTCTTTGAAAATGGGGAGCCAGTTTCTGTTCTCTTGTCAAAATTGTAGATGATTAATCTATTTAATTTTTGTTGATAATGGTGTATTGGAATTATAGACAGTTTTGTTGGCCTCATTTATTGTATACTTTGTTCTTTCTAAAAGATCAGAAATACTTTCTGTATCATATGTCAACTTCCTATATTTACATGGATCTATTTCTAGACATGGTATGTTTTATTCCATTGATTTATGTGTTCATTTTATACCAGTTCCACACTATTTTAATTGTTGTTGTTTTGTGTTGTTTTATATTTAGTGGAGTGAGTTTCCCCTTACTGGTGTTACTTAAAAAGAAAAAAAAATTTACTGTTCTTGAGTATTTTCTCTTTCTAGTGAACTTTAATATAAACTTGTGTGGTTTCATGAAAACCCTGCTGACGTTTTTTCTTGGTATTACTTCTTTAGCATATTGACTTAATATCTTTACAGTTTTGAAACTAACTGTCCAGTAACTTAATATATCTTATCTAGCTATTTTTTGATGTCTTAGTAAACATCTCTAGTTTTTTAAAAATGGTTCTTATATATTTTATGTTAGGTTTATTCCTCAGTAGATTGTCATTTTTACTGTTACTGAGTTTAGATATGTTAGTTATATTTTCTAAATGATTCTTACTCATATATAGAAAAGTACTTAATTTAGATATGCTCATGTTGAATCTAGTCATCTCATGAAAATTTGCTGCTTTTAATCAAATAAATAAATTTCCTACCCTCAAAGAGTTACTGGGGGAAATTCTTTTAGGAGACTTTTGTTTTTTGGTAAAAATTGGTTAGTCATAGCAGTCAGACTCTTTTAAAGGTGATTGTCTTTCTTTTTTGATAAAATGCGTAATATTTAGGAGAATTAAGACAGGATGGTTTTTGAAGAACTTCTTCATAGAGAAATAAGAAATTGGAATAATTTCACATTCTCTCCCAAATAAGTGGAACCAACGACCTTCCCTCCTGAGCCTGTTTCAAGCTGTTGTTTTCTGACTCCAGTGTTTTTGTCACTGCATTTTAATGATCTCTTTTACCATGTTGTCTGATAGGCTAGCTCTTCAGGGAAGGTCAGAGACTCACCCTCTCTTTAGGTCTTTTTAAGGCTAAGAAGAGAGAGGTATGGGGTCTTCCTAGTCTGTGGTAGGAAAAATAGAAGCCATTAGAAAAAAATATTAAAGCTTTGTTGTTTCCCCTGGAAATTTGATGTTGCAGGCATGAAATATCATCCATTGATTGGCACCTCATCTGCTTTTGCTGTTTATTCATAAACCGAAGGCACTGAAGGACAGTAGAAAGGTAATTGGACTAGAAGATAACTTTTGCCTTTTCGGAGGTGTCATAAAATTGCTAGTGTTTCCTTGTATTCATTTTACATAAACCTGCCCTGTCTGAAGAGTCTCTGTTAGTTCTTATTGAAGAACGACATTGGGTTAATTGATGATTCCTCTCAGAATTGTGTATTAATTTTCCGATTTCTTTTTCACCTAGTCTCCATTTTTATCTTTCACTTGTCCTCTCACACTTAATTTCGTCTTATTGTAAAATTTATGCATTTTTCTTACTACTTGGCAATGCTGAATTTCAAACCAATGCAGAGCTTTGCATCCTGAAGTTAAATATTACTCTCATTTAATTAAGTTCTACTTTTCTGTTTAATTGCTATTTAATGTTATTTTGATTCTTATTCTGGTTTAAAAAGATTTTGAAACTCTGAAAATTTTGTAATTGTAACTTCGTGTGGCTATTTTATCATTAATAATTTATTTTCACTTAAGATAAGGGATTAATGGGAGAAAAGGATTGACCACATAATTTTATTTTCATTTTCGTTTGTGTGCTAGTTAGAATGCAGCATTGTACCAATATGCCAAGGTTGCGGGTTTGATCCCCAGTCAGGGGACATATGAGAAACAACCAATGAATGTATACATAAGTGGAACAACAAAGCAATATCTCTCTCTCTGTCTACCTCCCTCTCCTCTCTCTCAAATCAGTAAGAAGAAAAAAGAATACAGGCACAGCAAACTTGATTCAAACTAGCTTAAAAAATAAGGAAATTTGCCATTAAAATGTAACTTGAAGGCTAGGTGGGGCCAACTTGAAGACCAGTGTAGTCCATGGAGTGTGACTCTATTTCTAATCTTTACTTTCTTCTCTGTGTTGGCTTTGTCCTGAGGCTGACTTCCATCCTGGTGACAAAATGGCTGTCGAAGGTCCGGGCTTCCCCTGCTCAGATAGAGGACATCTCTTCTGGTAGCTTTCTTACATGAACAGGACAGTGCCATTCTCAGACCTACCTCTACCAAAACAACCCTTGTTGTGTCATGAACCTGAATTAAGTCACATATTTTCTTCTTAAACTAAATCCAGGAGAATGCCTTGAGTATAGACCTGAGTTTCTGAATCATCATTGTGGCCAGGGGAACGGGGTTACCTTTAGATCAGCTGGGTTTACTGTGGAAGCTGGGAGTTGGGGCAGCTCCCCTTATGCACATTAGCGTTGTGGGTAATCGGTCATTATCTGAGTTAAATTTATGGTACAGTAAAAAATGTGCAGAGTGGAATGGATGCTGGGTAGGCAACCATCGATGTCCACCTGATAATGAGTCCTATAAAATTTCATCTCAGGCCATATAAACTAACAGTCATAAATATAAAAGGAAAAAAAAGGCAGACTAAGCAAGTTTTAAATGGACTTACTTGAAAACTTTCTCTGCAGTTTCCCAGTTTATAATGGTTGATTTCGCTGACTGGCTATAGCTACTTTCAGAACAGAGGAAATTCATTAAAAATAATGAATTATTCAGTTGGATGGTGAAATTCAGTTATAAAGCACTTCCCTGTGCCATGGATTCAATTCAGGTCAAGTCATGTTCTGGTTTATGGGCAGTGCGGCTGTTCACAATGACACAGCATAGAGAGAGGCTTCATCATTTTCCTCTGTGGCTAGCATTTTAATGACATTTTATGTATTTATTTGGTTGGTTCCACTTATACTTTATTTCAGTTGACTTTATTATTACAAATTTTTATTTGTACTTTATTAATATAAATTATATAACATTTGACAGTAATGAAAATTTGGTAGGTACTTATAAAGAAATAGGTCTCTCAAAAAAAAAAACCCCCAGAAAACAAAAACACCCATCACCCTATTACTTTTTAAAATTCCAGTGGCTTACTGTGGCCAAACCAAATGCTAATACGTAGTTTCATTTAGCTTTTTTTTTTGGTTTGTTTGCTTAGGTTATTTGGGGGGAAATTAAGATTAACAGAAACCTATCAATAGATTAATGAACATGTTGAAAGGCCCTTTAGGGAATTTAATGAGGGCTTTGTTGTAGATTCTTTGTTTCCCCCTCGTTTTTCTCTGTCCACTCCTATTTTGTTAGTTCATTGAAAGGTAGAAAGGAATTCTCAAAGAAAAATATCAAACAGGATAATATCATATAAATTACATTTTATACAATATAGATTATGTGTATGCATATATAGTATAGACACACATATATAGACACACATATGTATAGTTATATGTAGTATATTTATAGTTATATATAGTATATATATATGGTAAGTATAGATAAACTCAAAGGGCAAGGTTACATTTTCAGAAAATATGTATTATTATAAATTGTATCAAACCCAGACTCTTAAAAGTTCATTGCATTGTTGATTACATTTGAAAGACTTCTTGACTAGAAGCTGCCTCTCTTGGTAAAAATACCATAATTGTAAAGGTAAAACCCAAAAAACCTAACCAGAATTAGGGCATTGTTAACCAAGTTGAGTTGCTGAAGTATTTAAGCTGCTTTGGTTTTATAAGCTTTCTGTGTTAGGTTATTGAAAACACGTATCGATCCAGTCTTTTATCAGTCGTTGAAATTTTTTTCTATATATTTTTTCAACATAAATGAAAAAGTTAGATGAGTATATGAATATTGTCGTAATGTGGATTGTAGTCTGAAACCCTCTAAATATTACTGATGAAGTATAGTTAAAGAAAATAGATGCATGTCGAAATTCAGTACTGCTTGGATCAGGTACAATGGAAAGAATGAAGTCTTAGATAAATCAATAATTTTCTCTTCTCTTTTTGAATGTATCATTTGAAAGAACATTCAGATGTTCTACCCGAGAAGCACTCCATTGCTTAATGAACTTTGCATAAATTGATATACTTGTCTAGTTTGTATGGCTCTGGTATCTCTTTCTGAACCCACAGAGTCTCGATCTCTGCCAGTGCACTTCCCAGAGGGATAATAGCAGTAAAAGGCCCATGCCTGCTCCTGTCAGTTACCAGCTCATGTGTAACTGCAGTTTACAAGATGGGACTTCATGTTTATCTTCACATCAACCCTGTGGTCAGTAAGGTAACTGAGATATAATAATAATGTAATAGATACAGTATGGCAAGTAACATAATCAGGATTTAATCCCCATTTTTTACTGATGAGAAAATGAAAACTTAGAAAAGCAAAGTGACTTGTTCAAAGTCGCATGGATACTAAATGGCCAAGTGTCAAAGTATAATTTTCCAAAAAATTAAAGACCATTTCTCATACAAATATAGAATGGATACATGTCTCATTTATTCAGGGAACCAACAGGAGATAAATTGGTTCAAAGAGGAACAAAGATTATATAGTGTATTAGGGTTCTTTAGAAAATCAGAACCAGTAGGATATGTGTATAGATATATAGACTTACTACAATGTAGACTATTGGCCCATACAATTATGGAGGATGAGAAGTTCCGTGATCTGGCATCAGCAAGCCAGCGATTTAGTTTCAGTCCATACCCGAAGGCCTGACAACCAGAGGAGCCAGTGATGTATGCAAGTCGTGCTTCCAGTCCAAAGGCCCAGGAACCAGGAGTGCTGATGTTCAAGTGCAGGGGAAGATGGATGCCCCAGCTTACGCAGAGAGCAGTTTGCCCTTTACCCACCTTTTTGTCCAACAGATTGGATGACATCTACCCTCATTGGTGAGGGTATTATTCTTTACTCAGTCTACCTATTTGATGTTAACCTCCTTTAGAAATAATGTTATACCAGCTATAGGCTGGTAACCCTTAATTCAGTCAAGCTGACACATAAAACTGACCATCACATATAGACATAGGAGAAAGAAGTTTGGAATAAGGTTGACAGGTTAGATGCAGAGCTGTCCTATAAGGCAATAGTAACCATAGCCTTTGAGATGATTCTGTGTACTGGATAGAATTCAGTTGCATCTTACCAAACAAAAAGTTACAAGTTAACATGTAACTTCATAGAGTCTGAGTTTTTAATCAGTAGTAAATAATGAGTCAAATAAAGGTAGGTTCCCTAATGAAATAATCCTTAGGTGATTTTGTGCTCCTATATGACATTAAATGGATGTGTTGCCCTCCCTTTGTCTTTTAACTTTTGGATAAATTTTTTTTTTTTTGACACAAAGCAACATTGGAGCCTAAGTTTTTTGATTCCAAGTTTTGGTATCTTTCTACTCTAATTCTTTGCTTCTGCATAGTATAATTTTTAGCACTAGAGCAGTCTGCTAACTTTTGCAATATCAGCTGGCCTTTATTAGTTTTCTTTTGTGCACAGCGATGGTGATAGAGCTTTCTTCATCAGAGAAACATTGTGAAACTCGATGGATATTGTATTATTTGCATAAATGCCCAAATTGAGAAATTGAAGTGATAACTATGTACCATGATTGCTCTTTTATGGTATTTTGTTAGCAAATTTCAGAGTAGTTATAAACATTCTTGAATTTTTGATTAAATAATCAGATTTTATAAAACAGTATATTTCAGCAGATTAAGCTTTACATATTTTAAACGAAATACAAATGAAATATTTTAGGTAGTAAGTGAAGATTGATCCACCTTAAACAATATAATTGCCTATCAGAGTCGAGCATTGAACTACTTACTGATAATTTTGTCCTGGACTTGAAATTGTTATTTGTACATGCCATTGAACTTACCAGTGTGATATATATTTTTTGGATGCATTTCAGCAAGGTTGTGATTCTTGATTGAGTTTAGCCCTCAAGAAATTAGTCAAGTCAGTTACTGTGGTAACAGTAGGTATTAATTTTCTTACCTTAACGGTTTTAGGAACAAAGAAATCTCTGAGCTAACCCACGGAAACCCAGTTTCCTCTTGAGACTGGGTGTTAAGTCTGTCCACTCTTTAGAAGATGACACCATGCTAAATGGAAAAATGTTGTGCTCTTGAGATGAATTTCTAGTCTTCCAGAATGAAGTAGAGTATGGTTTAAAAGCTAGATGATTAAAAAGCTGTTGTTTCTTAGCTAATTTGGAATGCAATTGGTCTTAATTTTCCTAAATTTGTTCTAACTTAAATTTTACTGGTGTGATTTCTATTGACATGAACTAGAACTGGCTTCAGTAGAGAGCTTCTCTTACTATCTAATTGCAGTCAAATAAAATCACTCAAGGTGAATTTCTTTCAAAATATGTTATAATTTTGGCAGATAAGCTCTTAACATTTAATTGACTGATATTACTGACCCTACAGTAAGCCCACTAATTTAGCTATCATTTTGCAACTAATTTTTTAAAAAGCCTTTACTAAGACGTTGTATTCTTAGTAGATATTTTATGAATGCATTATGGCGCAGAAAAAGTAGCTGCGTTGCTAATAACAGCAGCACTGGACATTTTCTAGTCTTCAGGCATTTTGTCTGTGTTCTCTAGCAGCAGTTGGCAAACTGGTCAGCAGGTCACATTTGACTAGCTGCTTGTGTCTGCACTGATTCTGAACTAAATGGTTTTATATTTTTAAGTGGCTGAAAAAACCCACAAGAAAAGTAGTTCATGAAATTTTTATAAATTTATATTTCACTGTCTATAAATAAAGCTTTATTGGAACATAACCATGTTTATTTGTTCAAGTATTGTTGTTGACTTTTTAATAATGATAGACTTGAGTAGTAGCAACAGAGACAATTTGCCCATGAAGCCTAGAATATATAC
Source organism: Mormoops blainvillei (assembly GCA_004026545.1). Classification (NCBI taxonomy): domain Eukaryota; kingdom Metazoa; phylum Chordata; class Mammalia; order Chiroptera; family Mormoopidae; genus Mormoops; species Mormoops blainvillei. The sequence goes on along the minus strand of PVJD01008003.1, from coordinate 1,811 downwards.
TATCTGACCCTTTGGAGAAAAAGTTTGCTGACTCTTGTTCTGTAGTTTAAAAAAGTATAGCAGAAGTGTAGCCTTGATTGGTCATTGAAGAAAAATCTTTCCCCCTTTTATTGGCAAATCCGCCCCACCCCCCGCCATTAGCTAAGAAACACGTTTTCTTTCTTTTTATTTTAATCCTCACTTGAGGATATGTTTATTGAATGTATTTTATTTTATTGTATTTTAAAATTATATTTAATTGATTATGCTATTACAGTTATCCTGATTTTTCCCCTTTGCCCCGTTCCACTCAGTAACCCCCACTCCCTCAGGCAATCCCCCTACCACTGCTCATGTCCATAGCTCATGCATATAAGTTTTTTGGCAACTCCATTTCCTACACTGTACTTTACGTCCCCATGGCTATTCTGTAACTACCTATTCGTACATTTTTAAAGAAAGATTTTATTTATTTTTAGAGAGGGGAAGGGAGGGAGAAAGAGAGGGAGAGAAACATCCATGTATGGTTGCATCTGGCATGCCCCCTACTGGGGACCTGGCCCTCAACCTAGTCATGTGCCCTGACTGGGAATTTAACCCGTGACCTTTTGGTTGGCAGGCCCGCACTCAGTCCACTGAGCCACACCAGCCAGGGACCTATTTGCACTTCTTAATCCCACCACCTATTATCCTATTCCCCACACCCCTCTCCCATCTGGCAGCCATCAAAACACTCTCTGTATCCAAAATTCCCTATCCAAGATTCTATCTCCGTTCTTCTTGTATGCTTAGTTTTTTAGATTCAATTGTTGATAGATTTGTAAATTTTGCTATTTTATTGTTCATAGTTTTGATCTTTTTCTTAAATAAGTTCCTTTTACATTTCATATAATAATGATTTGGTGATGATGAACTTCTTTAGTTTTTTGGTTGTCTGAGAAGTTATTTATCTGCCCTTCTATCTAAATGATAGTTTTGCTGGGTAGAGCAAGCTTGGCTATAGGTCCCTGCTTTTCATGACTTTGAATATTTCTTGCCAGTCCCTTCTGGCCTGCAAAGTTTCTTTTGAGAAATCAGCTAACAGTCTTAGGGGTACTCCCCTGTAGGTAACTAACTTCTTTTCTCTTGCTGCTTTTAAGATTCTCTCTTATCTTTAACCTTTGGCATTTTAATTATGGAGTGGGCCTCTTTGCATCCATCTTGTTTGGGACTCTCTGTGCTTCATGGACTTGCATGTTTATTTCCTTCACCAAATTAGGGAAGTTTTCTTTCATTATTTTTTCAAATGGATTTCCCATTTCTTGCTCTTTCTCTTCTCCTTCTGGCACCCCTGTGATAAGAGCGATGGACCTCTTGAAGTTGTCCCAGAGGCTGCTTATATTATCCACATAGGTATGCATTCTTTTTTTCTTCTTGTTCTGATAGGTTGTTTTTTGGTTCCTTATGTTCCATATCATTGATTTGATTCTCGGCTTTATCCACTCTACTGTTGTTTCCCTCTAAATTATTCTTTATTTCGATTAGTGTAGCCTTCATTTCTGACTGGATCTTTTTTATGCTACTGAGGACCTCACTAAGTTTTTTGAGCATCCTTATAACCAGTGTTTTGAACGCTGCATCTGGTACATTGCTTATCTCCATTTTGTTTAGCTCTGTTTCTGGAGCTTTGATCTTTCATTTGGGCCGTGTTTCTTTGTCTGCTTGTCTTGGCAGCCTGCCTGTGTTTGTTTTAATATATTAGATAGAGCTGCTTTGACTCTGTGTCTTGGTAGTATGGCCTAATGTAGTAGGTTTCCTGTGGAGGTCAGTGGCACAGCCTCCCTTATCACCCA
>PVJD01008002.1:0-77387 GCA_004026545.1 Mormoops blainvillei | reverse complement strand
GTCACTGTTAAATCTCAAAATCCCTTTAAAACACCCACTAACACACACACACACACACAGAGTCCTGCTTTCCCCCCCACCTTTGCCCAGTCAGGCCAGTCGGGCCAGTCAGGCCAGTCAGGGGTACCATCCTTCAGGAGGAAAAGAACAGACGTCCAGAGCTCAGCTAGGCAGGTCTCTCACGAACGGTTCCCAGCGCCATCAGCTGTGTTGCCATGATCTCCAGTTCTTAATTCAAACCCACGTGGCACCTTCTCATGGCCCACTAGCAAGAGTCCTTTACCCCCTTTCCTTCCAGCATGGTCTTTGCACAGTTCCCCCATGGTGTGGAGGGACCATCTCCCAGCTCTCATGTACAGGCACTGTAACTGGGGGAGCTGCTTCCAGTCACCTCCTGGGTTTAAGTTATGCAAACCTTTGGTTAGCCCTGTTGATATGCAAAATAACCATCTTCGCATATGAGATATGAAGCCATCCTGCTGTTACTGACATGCAAAATGACTCTCAATGACCCTGCTCCATGTCTCCCATCCCCCATGGTGGCCAGCCTTGTGAGGTGGGTGGGAAAACATCCTATATTTTTCTTGGACACCCCACATGCTGGACACCATTACAAATCCCTCTTTGGGGGGTTCTAGCTGCACTCTGTTACAGATTGAGTCAGTGGAAGAAACTCCTGGAGTCCCAATCAGTTCCTCTTAAAGAACCCACACAAGGACTTACTCACACTAACTCCCTGTGGGCTCCAGCACTGAGGAAGCAACTTGAAAGGCACCAATGGCATACAGGGAGGAGCTGAAGTACCTGGCAACAAGGCGAGAGCTAGGGGATAGCTTTCTCCCAGACAGAAAGGTGGGCAGAAGCCATTGTTCTTTTTCTGAAACCTCCCCTCTACAGAGCCCCAGGGCCTACAGGCAGATGCCATACCTGAGCCTCCATAAACCTGGCTAACACACTGTTTGCCCAGCCCTGGAGTTCCCCTGAGGTTCAGTCCCATCCAACTTACAGGTTCACCCAAGCTGTTAACAGTGGCTTTTCCATATGAGTGGTTGGTCTTGGCTCATGCTTCACAACTTCCTAAATCCTCTCAAACAAGGAACAGCCAGCCTCAGTGAACCTCCTGTCCCCGTACCTCTTGTTAAATTGCCCCAAGCCCAGCACTAGCAGCAGACAGCCTAGGAAGTATACATGCAAGTCCAGGAAGTACAGAGTCCCAAACAAGATGGATGCAGAGGCCCATTCCAAGACACATTATAATTAACATGCCAAAGGTTAAAAATAAGAGAGAATCTTAGAAGCAGCAAGAGAAAAGCAATAAGTTATCTACAGGGGAGTTCCCAAAGGACTGTCAGCTGATTACTCAAAAGAAACTTTGCAGGTAGAATGGATTGGAAAGAAATATTCAAAGTCATGATAAGTGAGGACCTACAGCCAAGATTGCTCTACCCAGCAAAGCTATCATTTACAATTGAAGGGCAGATAAAGAGCTTCCCAGAGAGGAAAAACAAAAGGAGTTCATCATCACCAAACCATTTTTATATGAAAAATTGAAGGGCCTTATCTAAGAAAAAAGAAGATCAAAAATATAAACAATAGAATGGCAATAAATACATATCTACCGATAACTGAATCTAAAAAACAAACTAAGCAAACACAAAGAACAGAGACAGAATCATGGATACGGAGAGCATTTTGATGGTTGCCAGATGGGAGTGGTGTTTAGGGGAGTGGGTGAAGAGGTGAGGGGATTAAGAAGTACAAATTGGCACTTACAGAATAGCCATGGAGATGTAAAGTACAATATAGGAAATGGAGTAGCCAAAGAGCTTACACACATGACCCATGGACATGAACAAAAATGTGAGGATTGCTTGAGATAGTGGCAGGTGCTAGGTAGAAGGGGCCAGAGAAGGAAAAATTGAGACAACTGTAAGAGCATAATCAATAATATACAATTTTTTTTTAAAAAAGCAAGTAGAAGGTGTTATATCTTTCTCTTTTAAAAAGTATTCTTTATTTTATTTATTTATTTATTTAATCCTACCTGAGGACATGCTTATTGATTTTAGAGAGGGGGGAAGGTGGTAGAGGAGGAGGGAAACACTGATGTGAGAAACATGGATCAGTTGCCTCTTGCACATGCCTGACTGAGGACCAAGCCTGCGACCTAGGTACTTGTCCTGATGGGAATCAAACCCATGACCTTTTGGTTTACAGGACAATGCTGCAACTAACTGAGCTACACTGTCCAGTAATTAAATTACTACATTGTAATTTAATCTTAAAAATAAAATTACTTTTTAAAAAAGCAGAAAAAGACAGGTGGCTTTTATCTGGTGGTTTTTGTTTTGTTTTGTTTTTTTCCTCCTTTTCCAGTGGACTAATAGTCCTCAATTTAAGGAGGGGAAAGAAACCAACATCATATTTTCAGAGGCCATTAGACCTGAGTTGTTTTATCCCTTAACCTGGTAACTGGGAGAACTCAAAGGGGCTGGGGAGAGATTGGTAAAATCTGTTCATTAGTCCTGATCTTTACAATAATTCTGAATTAAACAGAATATCTGAAAACAAAACCTCCAGTTTTTACTCCAGATAGTGAAGAGAGTTAGTAAATATTGAGTCTTTGAGTGTCTGAAACCCAACTTAATTGGCGACACAGAGGAGAAAAAATACCTTTCCTAACTCATCTTAGGCTCTTGGCTGAGTACTGTTGCCACAGGGTCAGGATATAGGAAAGGAATGGATGAAGCTTGAAATGCTAGAAAGGCAGTAAGCGAGTTGTTCTTCAGACACTTGTGATTAAAATATCTTAGACCGGTGCATTTGGTTGCTACTTTTTAACAAAACAAACAAACAAAAGCAGTAGCAAGAACAAAGAACATCACTGAATTCCTAAATCACATAACTTCAGCTCTATGACCTTTGATATGTGTGTGCTCCTTGCTTGTGGTAATTACTTAGATTTCCCTGTAAAGGAGTGTGCCCGGCTGACACGATGCCTGACATGATTGCAAATTAACAACCCCCAACCCCCCCCCATCTTCTACCCCTGAAGAGAATGGGATTTACCTGATGCGTATTCAAATACAGTGTATTAACTAGAAGACAAAAAGGGGATTTTGCATACAAAGCCGCAGCTGGCACAATAAACATATTTATTCTATCAATTTCTCTGCCCCACAATATTCCTTCTCTGTCAGGTCATGCTCTGTCTTGACTGAAGTAAATGGACAGAGGAAGTTCACTGATCTGGGTAAATTGGGTAATTTAGAGTTATAATTATGAGTTTATCACTACCACTGGGCAACTTATTTGAATATGACAGAGAAAAAAAATATTGACTTATAAATATCTACAATTTTCAGCTCCAAGGAGGAAGGGTCCTTTATTCACAACTGGTGGAGTTTGTGCTTTGCAGTTCAGCAAAACGGTGGAGCTGTGAGAAATGGATGTTGCTGAGGGCTGTCCTTTCAAATTTATATTTGAAAGGAATGAAGGTAATAGTCCTCAGAAAGTAATAGGATATCAGGGAGAGAGGGGTAAGGCAGAAAACCAAAGCAAGCTGATGTGGAGAGAAGGGAAATGTAGAGGAGAGAATTCCTTCAAACCAAGTTTACTGGAGTATCCTTTACATGCACTAAAGCACAGCCATCGGATGTGTGCTGTTTGATGAGTCCTAACAATTGTATAGGGCAATGTAACTACGCCTGTGATCAGTACACAGAACATTTCTGATATTCCAAAAGTCCCCTTCTGCCTCATCTGTTTTCTGTCACTAAAGATTAGGTGTGTCTTCTCCAGAGTTTCATATTAATAAAATCATACAATATGTAGTCTTTGGCAGCTTTCTTGGTTCGGCATAGTACTATAGAACATCACTGAAAATTCAACTTTGTCTTTATACTTTTGAGATTAATATTTTGTCTCCTAGTTTCTTCATTTTTTCTGTATTATAATTATATAAATATTCCTGATGCCTATCTATTGGGAATATTTTTGATAAGGCTATTTCCCTCAGAGTTCATGATGTCAGTACAGAGACAAGTCAAAGATACCCATGTTTGTGTCAAGTTGTCAGGTATCCGATTTCACTATTAAAACTCTCAGGCTCAAAGTGGTTTGTAATTTAGTTAAAATATCCTACTACTGAAAAACCTGTGAGATTTGTCTTTCACCACCTGGCTTATTTCACCTAGCATAATACTCTCTAGTTCCATCCATGCTGTCATCAGGGGTAGGAGCTCCTTCTTTCTTTCTGCAGCAAAGTATTCCATTGTGTAAATGTTCCGCAGTTTTTTGACTCACTGATTTACTGATGGGCACTCAGGCTATTTCCAGCACTTGACTATTGTAAATAACTCTGCTCTGAACATTGGGGTACATAGGTTCTTTTGAACTGGTGTTTCAGGATTCTTAGAGTATAATCCCAGCAGTGAAATTGCTGGGTCAAAAGGCAGTTCCATTTTTAGTTTGTTTGTTTTTTTTAATTTTATTAATTTAGTTTTAGAGAGAGGATAAGGGAGGGAGAAGGAGAGGGAGAAAAACATCAATGTGTGGTTGCCTCTCATATGCCCATAACTGAGGACCTGGCCCACAACCCAGGCATGTGCCCTGACAGGGAATCGAACCTGCGATCTTTTGGTTCACAGGCCAGCACTCAATCCACTGAACCACACCAGCCAGGGCAATTTTTAGTTTTTTGAGGAAACTCCATACTGTTTTCCACAGTGGCTGCACCAGTCTGCATTCCCACCAACAGTGTATTAGGGTTCCCTTTTCTCCACAACCTCACCAGCACTTGTTGTTTGTTGATTTGTTTATGATGGCCATCCTGACTGGTATGAAGTGGTATCACATTGTGATTTTAATTTACATCTCTCTGATGGCTAGTGATGCTGAGCATCCTGCCATATGTCCATGAGCCCTCTGTAGGTCCTCCTTGGAGAAGTATCTATTCAGATCCTTTACCCATTTTTTAATTGGATTGTTTGTCTCCCTGGAGTGGAGTCGTGTGAGTTCTTTATATATTTTGGAGATCAAACCCTGTCCAAGATATCATTGGCAAATATATTTTCCCAAAAGGTTGGTTCCCTTTTATTTTGCTGATGTTTTTTTATCCATGTGGAAACTTTTTAATTTGATGTAGGTGAAAGATAAATACCATATGCTATCACCTATAAGTGGAACCTAATCAACAAAACAAACAAGCGAGCAAAATAGAACCAGAGACATGGAAATAAAGAACCAACTGACAGTGACCGGAGGAGAGGGAGTAGAAGGATAACAGGAGAAAGAAGGGGAAGGGTCAAGTCAAGGAGCTTGTATAAAGGACCCACGGACAAAGACAACAGGGGAAAGGATTGAATGTGGAAGGTAAGGGGTGGGTAGGGCAGGGGAGAGTAATGGGGGAAAAATGGGGACAATTGTAATTAAACAACAATTAAAAAATAAATAAATAGGCGAATGAAATATTTTTAAAAAGAAAGAAATGCCTGTGAGAAGCACCTGTGGACTCATACTGGCTCTCCGATCTCTCTCCAGACTCTTCCTGTGGTGGGCTGTTGTGGGGAGTACAGCACAACACTTCTATCGACTTCTGTTTCCATTCACTTCTCAGGTCCAGCCTCCTACCAGTCTCAGCCTGTACATTAGAATCACCTTCCAAAGTGGCAAGTGGTTCCTGTCACTCCCTGCACCTACTCCCGGCCTCTCTCGCCTCTTTCAGTTCTAATTTCCTATGATTCCTTGTGAAGACCGATGGGTAAGCTTTCATTACTGTTTTTCCCACTCCTCTGGGAGCTCTTTACCAACTCTTGCTTTGTGTCCTGTTTCACAGGTTGTCAACTCTCCTTTGCTATCCTGAATATGGGGGACAAAGATAGTATGTCCATTGCTCTAAAGTCTGCACTTTTCCAAAATATTTTAGTGTAAGCCCTTGGGACTTACACAGTTGAATGATTAATAGAAAATTGTTTTAAAATCTAGTGTCTATCACAGGGTTTTATAGGGATTATTCATTATGCAAGGCGAGTTATTCCTTCAATTATATCTACTCTGGCTGTCACCGCTATGTGTCCCATATGAGGAGTAATTTCATTAAACTTTTAATTCATTAAAAATTAATATATTTCCAAGAAATGAAGAGTACTGATTTTTATAGAAATGGGAAATGGCCATGATCTATCTACTACAGTTATCCTTTGGCGGAGTTCTAGTTACTTAAGGAACAGTCCTTGATTTCTGATGAATTAAGAAAAAAAGTTCACAGAAATTCCCAAGTTTGCCCTAGTGGGTGGACTTCATAAAAACAGCAATGTGGTGCCAGTTAGCAGGTTATTGTTTCTCTCTTTAGCACCTCAGTTTTAGCCCAGACATCCATAGCTGGAAATGTATTGAGCACTCACTGATGTAGAAATAGACTTATGAAAATATTCAAGGAAAAGAAAGTAATTCAATCAAGTACTACCTGTTTGAACCATGCTCTGTGGATTTGAAGGTTGTGGTATCACTGGTGTTCTTTGTATAATTTTAGATTATAGTGGCAGGAGCATGAGGCAGATTATGGAGGGATGAATAGAAGTGTGAATGAAGGGTGTTTGAGAAATCGGGATGTAAATGTCAAGAGAGATGGCGTGATAACAGGTAGCGCATAGGATCAAGGTGGTATTTCTGGAATAGGAGAGCTTATTTATAAGCTGTGGAGATAAGTTAGTGGTCAGAGAGAGTTGGCAACCTGGGACCAAGAGAAGCAATTGATGAAACAGTATCTTGGAGGGATTGGAAAGGATGGACTGGGGCATAAGTTTAAAAAGTTCCTTTATGAAGAAGAGCATCTCCTCTGAGACTTGTGAGAAATTCAGGTAGAGATAAATGAGCTATGAACTTGTGAGAGGAGCTCTGTTAAATGTATCATCTTAACGGGCCTCTTCTACTTTTGGTTTGTTTCCTTTTTTCTTCTAGTTTTTATTTTCTTTACTGTTTCATTTGATTTTTCTTGCACAGTGTGCTGGTAACTGAAGATCACCATCATGACGAGGTTTTTACCCCTCCTGACTATAAGTCTGATAATTTTAGAATGTCTATAACATTGTTAAGTTCTCTATTTTCTCAGGAAAATATTTCATAGAGGGGGGAAGAAAGGAGTTGAGATTTTTCTGCTACTTGCCTCACTTTCTCATTGAGTTTGAAGGGATGAGGTTTGCACTGGCAGTAACGAGACTAGCCAGGAGGCTTCATAATTGGGCAAGATTTAGAATAACTGTTGAGGGGGGACAGGAAAGGAAATTGGCCAAAGCCAGCTAAAAAGTCTATAGAGGGCCTAAGTATAACTTATGGGTCTATGGACAGTTGTGAAATTTTCATCAGTCATGGGTATACACGTTTATGTTGCTGGCATTTGAGAGGTCCTAGTAAGATCCTCTAAGACAAAAAAGCAAGACAAAGAAGTATCAAAACATCACCTTCGTTATATTGGAGAATTTGGCTTATATAATTAGGCAAGTGGACTTCCAAATATTGATCCCTAGAAATAGACACAGCCATCAGCCACGAGTGTTGCTGGAGCATTTCAGGCCTTCCACTCAACACTGGAGGTAGGTCCCTATGACAGGGAGGGGATGGGAGCAGGGACTCCATCCATCCAAGAGGAAGATCCCCCAGGTTTTAAGAGTCTCCTTCCCCAGGACCACAAGTGTAGAATGGAATGATCAGTGGGCAGTACCCTTGGTGCATTGCTCAAAATCCTCAGAGAAATAGTTTTCCTCCTTCCATTTTAGAAGGGTCTGATGTTAAGGGCTTAGTTCTGTTAAAACACATAGAATATTAAAGCTCACTTTTAAAAAATAGGCTTTTTAAAAAAATTGAGGTATACTTGACATACATTATATTAGTTTCAGGTGTATAACATCATGACTCAATATTTGTATACAAGTATATTGTGACATGATTACCACACCAAACATAGTTACACAGAATTTTTTTCATGCGACAAGAACTTTTAAGATCTACTTTCTCAGCAACTTTCAAGTATGCAATGCATTATTATTAATTATAGGCACAATGCCATCCATTACCTCCCCATGACTTATTTATTTATAACTAGAAGTTTGTACCTTTTGACTCCCTTCACCGACTTCACCCACCCCTCACTTTGGCAACCACTGATCTGTTCTCTACGTGGATGACCTTGTTTTTTGTTTGTTTGTCCATTTTGTTGTTGTTTTTTTTTTTGTTTTCTTGATTTGATTCTCAGCTTTATCTACTCTACTGTGGTTTTCCTGTAAATTGTTTTTTATTTCAATTGTGTATCCTTCTGACTGGATCTTTTTTATGCTGTTGAGGTCCTCACTAAGTTCCTTGAGCATCCTTATATCTGGTGTTTTGAACTCTGTATTTGACTCATTGCTTATCTCCATTTTGTTTAGTTGTTTATTTGGAGTTTTGATCTACTCTTTCATTTGAACCATGTTTCTTTATCTCCTCATTTTGGCAGCCTCCTTGTGTTTGCTTTTATGTATTAGGTAGAGCTGCTATGACTCTCTGTCTTGGTAGCACAGACTAATGTAGTAGGTGTCCTGTAGGGTCCAGTGCCACAGCCTCCCCTATCACCCAAGCTGGGTACTTGAGGTGCACCCTCCATGTGCGCTGAGTACACCTTCCTCTTGTAGTTGAACCTCGATTGCTATTGGAAGGTCAATGGGAGGGATTTACCCAAGCCGTTTAGCTGCAAAGACTGGCTGTGACCACTGACCATCGGTATTTGCTCTCTGTGGAGGATCAGCTGTGCTGGTACAAGGTAGTGGTGCTCCAACATGGTCTGTAGCTGTCCACTGGGTACACAGGTTCTGGGGTTTCCCAGGTAGTGCAGATCAAGGTCAGCTCCCACCTGTGTTCAGTCCAGGGCCACCCTACGTTAGCTACGGAGCAATTTCAGATGGCTGCTACTTGTGCTGGGCTTCAAGGTTCCCAGGTGAAGCCAAACTATGAGCCTAGGCTGGTTGCTGGTAGTGCTGGGCTTGGGGCCACTTAGCAAGAGGTACGGGGGCTAGGGGTTCACTGAAGCTGGCTGTTCCTTGTTTGAGGGGATTTAGGAAGTTGTGAAGCATGAGCCAAGACCAGCCATTCATATGGAAAAGCCACTGTTAACAGCTAGGGTGGGCCTGTAAGTTGGGTGGGACTGAGCCTCAGGGGAACTCCAGGGCTGAGCAAACAGTGTGTTAGCCAGGTTTATGGAGGCTCAGGTACAGCACCTGTCTGTTGGCCCTGGGGCTCTGTAGAGGGGAGGTTTCAGAAAAAGAACAATGGCTTCTGCTCACCTTTCTGTCTGGGAGAAAGCTATCCCCTAGCTCTCGCCTTGTTGCCAGGTACTTCAGCTCCTCCCTGTATACCATTGGTGCCTTTCAAGTTGCTTCCTCAGTGCTGGAGCCCACAGGGAGTTAGTGTGAGTAAGTCCTTGTGTGGGTTCTTTAAGAGGAACTGATTGGGACTCCAGAAGTTTCTTCCACTGACTCAATCCCCACTGGTGTTTTCAGTCAGAAATTATGGGGACTTATCTTGCTGGCACTGGAGCTGCAGGCTAAGTGTGCCCGTGTGAGGCTGAGGCCCCTCGCTTATGAGATAGTCCTCCCCAGTTTTTATCCACCATTCATGAGTGCGGGACCAGCCCGTTTAGTATCTCCACCCCTCTTACCCATCTGGATGGGTGTTTTTTCTTTAATTCTGTAGTCATTGGACTTCCATTCAACTAGATTTCTGATGGTTCTGAGTTATGGCTGTTCTGTGGTTTCATTCCAATTTTGATGTGGTTGTGCAAGGATGTGAGCTGTGTTTACCTACACCTACATCTTTACTGGAGTTATCTGCTTTTTATGTTAATAACAAAAACTATTTAAAGCTTTATTTATTACATATGTTAAAATACATTTTGTTTTTATATTACATAAGTTAAAATGCATTTGCAGTTTTATCCTCACCCGAGGATGTTTATTGATTTTAGAGAAAGATGGAGAAACAGACAGAAACATCAATGTGAGAGAGGAAACATCAATTGGTTGCTTCCTGGACATACCCCGACCATGACTGGGATCGAATCCACAACCTAAGTATGTGCCCTGACTGAGGATTGAACCTGCAACCTTTTTGGTGTCGGAACAATACTCCAACCAACTTAGCCACCTGGCAAGACTATATTTTGTTTTTATTTTAAGACTAGTTACATCAGAGAAACACAGCAGGGGAAAAAGTAAGGCAAGGGAAGAGAAAGAAGCAAAGATTCACACATGCCTGTCAAGGAAAGTACGAGGACCACACATACAAAAAAGAGAACCAGGAAACAATACGGAGTTTAGACTTTCATGGAGCAAAAGCCTTTCTCCCCTCATCTGGATATTTTCCCTAAGACTTTATAAAATCCTTGTTTCACTTACTACAGACCTCAGCATAAATATCAATATCGCCAGAATCCAAAAAAACTTGAGTGTGAACAAGAGCCTGCTCCCTGGAGCTACGAAATTTCAACCTATAAAACTGCTCACTTCCCTCACCCAAAGCATTAAACTATCTTTAAAATTCATCTTTCAGATTTGGTAAATCAATAAACCTAAAAGCAGGCAAGACTCCAAATCAAGTCCTGGGCAAAACTAAGGGAGGCAAGGAAAGTCTCGGGTCCCTTCCTCTTTAGGTAGAACATGTAGCCCAGGAGCAATAGAGGCACTGCCCCAGTGCCCCAGAAGGCAGTATGCCTAGGGGGTAAGATCAGAACTCTTAGCCTTCAAAAGGTAGACCAGGGTGGGGGGCAGAGACGATAAGCTCCACAACTTAGTCAGTGACTTTTAGAAACAGTTTCAGCTATATCTTGGGGGTAATAATAATAGCACTGTGCTTACTGAGAAGATTTGTTACATTCAAAGAAATAAACTATTTAAAATGCTTAGCACAATACTCGACATTGAATAAGCACTCATTAGATATCAGCTGTTATCCGTATCTAAGCCTTCCTTTTTTTGTGGCATTCATTCTTGTTCCAGAAACAGTCCTGGTCTGTGTTGTCTAGACAACAGAACTAGGGTTATAGGGAAACACCACTTCAGCTCAGTAAAATGTCCATGGCCTCTAAAGGGGAAGCATGCCTTTGTGAGAAGTGTCACATGGAGAGAATCTGAATGAGATGGTCCCTAAGGTTGCCTGCAACCAAATACCTGTAAGACTCTTTGAAATCTAGGATCCTTAGTAAGAGATGTGGAAAAGCAGCCATCTGCCCTCTCATGTAATCATAACTACTCCCCACTCTCCTACCCTCTCTTGCTTTCCCCTTCCTCTAGCACATAGCTGGGCTCAAAGGAAACATTTAATAAATATCATTGGTTTTCTTATCAAGTCAAACAAATGAGAGTCTATTGAGGTTCCTTTTTTGAAGGGCATAAAATTAAATGCTCAGTTTCCAGTTCTGCATGGAAGGAGCTTGGAAGTCACCACTCCGTCCTAATAATAAGTTAAAAAGCAGAACAGGCTGAAAAATAAATTTTCCTCAGATCCATATGAGAGAGGGAGACAGAGGGCAAACCACTGCCCAGAACCTTGGAGACATGGACAGGCAAATACAGGGAATCACAACGCAGTGGAGCAGGGACTCATGAGCAGTAACCCCCATGGGAACCAGCACCTGGGTAGGAAAACCTGAACTATTATTGACAGTTGCTGGAGGCTCACTGTGGACAACTCAGAGTTAAAAACTTCAGGACCCAAGCATAGGGGAGCCCCAAAATATTGTGAGGTTTGTCTCCAGGAACACAAACAGGTTCCCACACTGAATATCAGACAGAAATCCCCTCCTGCTTCCACCAGGAGAAGGGATAAAGGAACCATTTTGAAATGCGCCAGAGTGCTTCATTCTTCTTAAAAGGCCCACCTTCCCAAGAAGTTAGTTAACAGAAGCCTAACCTTCAAAGGTGTTCCCAATTCCAGCCAGCTCCAGCCATCCTATCCCACCTAATGTGGGGAGAAAACTTGAGAAATACTTATCAAGTTAACAGTGAAAAGGCACCCTAAAAAACTGAGACCTGATCACAGGACTATAGGACACTTTACCATCCACGCCTCACCACTACATTACCAGAGGCCTTCTTATAGCAGTTACCTTCACTCAGTACATGCTGTCCAGTTAACAACAACAAATATGGCATGGCATACTAATAGGCAAAAAGCAAAATATGAAGAGACAGAGCTAGCAACAAAACCAGACAGAGCAGGGATGTTGGAATTATTAGACCAGAAATTTAAAATAACTACGGTTAATATGCTAAGAGCTCTAATGGATAAAGTAGGCAGCGTGGAAAAACAAATGGACAATGTAAGTAGAGAGATAGAAATCCTAGGAAAGAATCCAAAATAAATACTAGAGATTAAAATCACAGCAACAGAAATGAAAAATGCCTTTAATGGATTTATAGTGGACTAGATTTGTTGGTTTAGGGAAGAATCTCTGAGCTATAGGCTTTCTCACTTCACCTTCCAAAACTGAAAAGCAAAAAAAAAAAAAAAAAAGATAAAAACATCAGAACAGAATATCCAACTACAAAAGGTGTAACATATGTACACTGGAAATACCAGAAAGAGAGGAAAAAGTGAACAGAACAGAAGAAATGTTTGAAACAAGGATGACCTAATGACCCAGAATTTCTGCATATTAATATCAGACATCAAATCAAAGATCCAGAAGTTCAGAGAACATCAAACAGAATAAAAAAATAATAAAAAATTTAAAACTTACATTGAGGCATATCATTTTCTAAATGAGAAAATTAAAGATAAAGAAAAATGTCCTGAAAGAAGCCAAAGGAAAAGACAGCTAACCTCTAGAGGAACGAAGAGAAGAAACCACACAAGCAAGAAGGGAAAGGAGTGAAACTTAAAGTACTGAGTGAGGAAAAAACCTAGCAACCTAGGATTCTGTACCCTGCAAAAAATTTCCTTCAAAAATGAAGGAGACCCTGGCTGGTGCAGTTCAGTGGATTGAGCGCCCACCTGTGAACCAAAAGGTCTCTGGTTCAATCCCCAGTCAGGACACATGGACCTGGGTTAAGTCCAGGTCCCCTGTTGGGGGAATGCAATCGATGTTTCTCTCCATCTCCTTCTCCTTCACTTCCTTCTCGCTATAAATAAATAAATAAATAAATAAATAAATAAATAAATAAATAAGTAAATAAAACTAAAGACTTTCTCAGACAGATAAAAATTGAGGGAGTTTGTTACCGGTGGACCTGTCTTATAAAAAATGTTAAAATAATTTTTTTAGAGAGAAAGAATGGTATAGGGCAGAAACTCAGATCTACATAAAGAAAGGGAGACCACAGAAGAAGGAATAATGAAGGTAAAATAAAAACTTTGTTTTTCTCATTCTTAATTGATCTAACAGATCACAGTTTGTTCAAAACAATAATAGCAATACGTAAGTACAGTCAACTGATCTTTGATAAATGAAAAAAGGCAATACAATGGAGCAAAGATAGTCTTCTCCATAAATAGTACCAGAACAACTAGACATCCACATGCCAAAAAAAAAAAAGAAGAAGAAGAAGAAGCCAGACAAAGACCTCACATCCCTCTCAAAAATTAATTCAAAGTGGATCACAGACCTAAATGTAAAATATAAAACTATAAAACTTTTGGATGATAACAGAAGAAATCTTAGGTGACCTTGGATATAGTGATGACTTTTTAGCTACAACACTAAAGGCATGGTCCATGAAAGAAATAATTGATAAGCTGGACACTGTCAAGAGAATGAGAAGAGAAGCCGCAGAACAATAGAAAAAAATACTTGCAAAAGATAATCTGTTTATAGGCTATTATCCAAATATACAAACAACTCTTAAAACTTAGCAATAAGTAAACAAATAACCTAATTTAAAAATGGGACAAAGACCTTAACAGACATCTCACCAAAGATGATACACAGATGGCAAATAAGCATATGAAAAATACTTCACATCATATGTCATCAGGAAAATACAAATTAAAACAGCAATGAGTTACCATGACCCACCTATTAGAATGTCCAAAATCCAGAATAGTGACAACAACAAATGCTGACCAGGATGTGTAGCAACAGGAACTCTTACTCATTACTGGTGGGAATGAAAAATAGTACAGCCAGTTTAGAAGACAGTTTGGCAGTCTCTTACAAAACTGAGCACACTCTTACCATAAGATCCAGCAGTTGTGCTCCTTGGTATTTACCCAAATGAGATAAAAATGTATGACTACACAAAAACCTGTGTACAGATGTTTATTTTTTTAAATGTGAAGTGATGGGCATCAAAAGACAATGAGGCAAAAAAATAAGTCAAAGATATGATTGATACAGAATTTATATGATAATACCTAATGCACTTTCAAAAATATACATACATATTTACATCTAATTTCCATAGGCAGAAAAAAGAAAATAGTATGATTAATTACTAAATTCACCATATTACTGAGGGGACATCTAACCTTGCTGGGATTGGGACAAACCTCCAACTTTTTAACTAGAACTCACTGTTTTTCAGTATGTAAGGAAGACCAAGGCATTGCCTCTCAATGGGTACCCAGACGTGACTTCAAGTTGCCGCTCCACTGAGAAAGGGATGAGCATGTTGTCATTGAACACAAGAAAGTATGCAGTGTCAGGAAAGAGCATCCTTGGAGATGTGTAATAAAGGTGTCATATGACCTAGAAGGTAGAAGGTGGAATATGCACTGGACAAGAAGCCTCAAAAAACCATGCACCCAAAGTCATATGTGTGCATAGATGTTTGGAGAAGTTTTATTCTCTAATTGCTCAAACTTAGAAGCAACCAAGATGTCCTTCAGTGAGGGAATGGATAAACTGTGGTACACATTCAGCATTATAAAGAAATGAGGTATCAAGCTACAAAGAGACATGGAGGAATATTAAATGCATATTACTAAGTGAGAGAAGCCAATCTGAAAGGGCTACTTTTCCACATTGTATAATTCCAACTATATGACATTCTAGAGAAGGCAAAATGGTGGAGACAGTAAAGAGATCAGTGGTTGACAAAGGCTGGGGGCATCTGGGGTAGGGAGGAAATGAATAAGAGGAGCACAGAATTGTTTAGGGCAGTGAAAATACTCTGTATAAGTCTATAATGATGGTTACATGCCATTATATACTTGTTCAAACCCACACAATATACAACACCAACAGTGAACCCTAATGTAAACTACGGACTTTGGATGACAATGATGGAATGACTGGCTATTGTATAGAAGGGTGCCTGGGAAAGCAGATCTTCAGAATTATGTTGGCTATGTCTATTTTTAGATGTTGAACTAGTCTGATTGGGCTGCCTTAACAAAATGCCACAGATTGGGTGGTTTAAGCTCAGTCTGTGGTATTGTGTTAATGGAAATTTATTTTCTCAGTTTTGGAGGCATAAAGTCCAAGATCAAGACACTATCAGTGTTGGTTTTTGGTGAGGCTCTCTCTTCAGCTTATAGAAGGCACCCTCTCTCTGGATCCTCACACAGCCTTTTCTCTGTACAAGCACAAGAGAAAGAGTGAGTTCTAGGGTCTCTTCCTCTGCCTCTTAGTACACCAATCCTAACAGATCAGAGCCTACCCATATGACCTCATTTTACCTTAAATACCTTTTTAAAAGGCCCTATCTCTGAATACAGTCACAATGGGAATAAGGGTTTCAACATACAAATTTTAGGGACAAACCAGTCCATAACAGAGGTGAAGACTATAAGTAACTCTGGAGAAAATTTTTATTACTATAGGTAAAATCACTTTGGTGGCTCTATTGTTGATCAAACACTGCCTTTTACATTAAACCAACTTGTTTCCAAAGCTGGTCATTGAGGAGGTAGTGGGTAAATTTGCATAGAAACCATTGTGTCTTCTAAGAAAAAAGGTTCTGACACTTTCCCTTTTGAGATTCCATGTTAGCACAACTCTAATAGGTTGAAGGATTCCAAATGATTAATGCTAGCAAGAAAGAACACTAAGGACCCTAATGGGAAACTCAACCTGAGAGAGTGGGTAATCTAGACAGGTTGCCTAGGCTTAGATGAGGAGGCTGGCTCCGTCATGGCACAGTAGCAGAAGCTGGGATGCCTTTCTGATCAGCTACACTGAGAGAGGCGATCATATTTGTGGGAATGACTATGGCATGTGTGAATTAAAAGAGCACTAACATTGGAACTCTGGCAAAGAGTTCTCTTGATCAAGCTGGACCAGGAGGAATGTCGCTGTGGGGAAGAGTAAGAATATATCAAACTCATATAATGCATGGGACTCAAACCAGCCAAAACAACCTTGAAAAACAACAAAGTTGGAGGACTCACACTTCCTTCTTTCAAAACTTAACTACAGAGCAATTGCATCCATGAAAGTGTGGTACTGGCAAAAACATTGGCTTATAGAACAAGATAGAATTGAGATTCCAGAAATAAATCCATACACTTACAGTTAATTGATTTTTGACAAGAGTGCCTGTGTATTGTCAACAAATGATCATGGGACAGTCGGATGGCCAGATGCAAATAAATGAAATTGGATGCTTATCTCATATTATATACGGGAATTAACTCAAAATGTATCGAGTTACTAAATTTAAGGGCTAAAACTATACAAGTCTTAGAAGATAATGAGAAGAGTTTCATGATATGGGATTTGACATTGATTTGGATCAAAGCACAGGCAACAGCAGAAAAAGTAGATAAACTGGATTACATTAATTGCAAACTTTTGTGCATCAAAGAATGCAATCAACAGAGTGAAAAAGAAACCCAAAGAATGATAGAAAATACATCCGACAAGAGATTAATATCTAGAATATATAAAGAGCTCCTACAACTAAACAACAACAAGAAAGCAAACAACTTGATTAAAAAATTGGGAATGGGTGTAAATAGGCATTTCTACCAAAAAAAAATACAAATGGCCAAAAAGCATATGAAAAGATGCCCAACATCATCAGCCATCAGGGAAATGCAATGAGATACACTTTCATACCACTATTATGGTTAAATTTAAAAAGTAGAAGGTAACAAATGTTGGCAAGGATGTAGAGAAATTAGAACCCTCGTACATTACTGATGGGTATTTGAAATGTTGCAGCCACTGTGGAAAACAGACAGTTCCTCAAAAAGTTACAGACAGAGTTACCATATAGCCCAGAAATTCCACTGCTAGTTATATAGTCAAGAAAAATGAAAACAGATATGTATTCATTGTACCCAAAAGGTGAAAACAACCCAACTATCCAATTACAGAAATATGGGTAAACAAAATGTAGCATACTCATATTATTAGGCCATAAAAAGAAATGAAATACTGAAACAAGCTACAACATGAACAAATCTTGAAAACATCATGCTAAGTGAAAGAAGCCAGTCATAAAAGACTACATTTTACATAATTCCATTTATATGAAATGCCCAGATCAGGCAAATCTATGAAGACACAAAGTAGATGTATGGTTGCTTCCAGTTGAGGGTAGATAGATTGTCAAGAAGGTGATAGGTAATAGGTATTAGAATTCTTTTGGGGGCAATAAAAAATGTTCTAAAACTGACTGTGGTGATGGTTACACATACCTATGAATACACTAAAAATCACTTGATTGTATACTTTATATGGATGAATTGTACAGCTTGTGAATTATAGCTCAATAAAGGTGTTTAAAAGAAAGAACAAAAAAAACAGGCCTTTGAAGACCAGAGCAGGGCACTTAAAGCACCATCTCAAGATTGTATTGTATCACTATGCCTGTCAGCATTGTGGGTGCTGAGTAAGTGTCTGCTGAATCACATTAACTTCCATTTCAAAGAAACAAGCATCTGGCACACCTATATTTAAAGAAAAATCATCAATCTGAATCCTAAACACATTATCCATCTTCACAGATCCGTTGCTTTAAAATGTCAAACCTTTGTAGGTTACTTCCCCGCCAGAGAAACTAAACCCAAAGGTGAAGCATTGATAGTAAACCAGTCACCTCACCAAAGGCATGTTATGTACCAGAATTTCAAAGGTAACATGCCAGTTTAACACCTGTCTGATAAAGAATTAAACAAAATTACATATGAAAGTGTAGCAAAGTACCTGAAACAGAGCAAAGTACCTGAAACAGAGCAAGTCCTCCATAAATGGTAATTATAACTATTATTATCCCCTACAAAAAAACTCTTAAAAGCATCTTTACTTATTAATCTGCCTATCCAAACAAGAACCAGATATCAAATTGTATCGATGTATACTCATTTCAATTTCTTCGACTTAAAACAAGTTATTTAAGCAAAATATTTAACAAAAAGTCAATTATCTGGACAGCTAAGTAGCTGTTTAATATTTGTGACACAGTCACATTCACTTAATTCTTTGGCCTCAGCTACATAAAACCCTCTTTTTAAAATTCTACACAAATCCAAGTATTAAAGCATTAGTTTTCTACATGTAGGAGGGATAAAAGAAGGAAAGGGCATTGCTTTACTGCATACCAAACGAAGGCCACCAGCCCAAATATTTTAGTTCAAAAGCATATTTCAAAATCCTGTGGGGAAGAAGAATGAAATTCAGAGAAGTGCTTTTTATCTAGAGTGCACAGTAGAGCACTACTGCGGCTGCCATAGCAACCAGGTCACTAGGTGGATCTGCAAAGGAAGCGCCTCTCCAGACCCCGCCTCGCCTGAAGGACAGCGGCGGCATTGTTACTTCGCTCTCATTGGCATCTCCCTCAGTCAAGTTGCTTCCAAAATGTTTCTAGAACAATGACCTCAATTTCATGAAATCTCAGTTATGACCTCCTCCCTGTTCCTCTCTATCCCACAACCAACTTCCTTACTCAACAAAATTCAAAACTTAGTTCTTCTCCTCCCCACCCAGACCGTGTAGAAAATGGTGATGTATCGCGTTATGAACCAAAGACTGCCAATGGACTTAGAGTCAGCCTTTTGTATCTTAAAATATCATCCTGGGCAGAGACCCACTGAAGTTTTTAGTTTTAAAGCACTGCTCCCAATTATCGAAACTAAGACCAGTACTTAAAAAATGGAAGTAGTAAAAATAATGATTCAGGGTTTAGATGCAACAATTATATACACCTAATGTCACAAGTCAAGTTTCCCCAGTTCCATCTCCCCCTCAGGCCCCTCTCTCTGGAAACAAACAAGCAAACAAACAAACAAACAAACCCTGAAGCAGAGATTTTATGCAGAAGTCTATTGGGAACCACCACCAGTAAGAGGAAAAAAGAAGCAGGATTGGGCAGAGGGAAAAGTTCATCTGAAATTCATTTGGAATAGAGGTCTCTGCTGCCCCTCCAAAGGGGGGCAATGGAGCTGTCATGACCCTTCAAGGTGGGCTTCCCTTTGCCTTTCTTTGCCAGGTATTCAAATTGGCAAAATCAACCTATCAAAGAGATTTGCTTCTCAAAGGGGTGATTAGGATTGCAGGTCCTCAGAGGTCCCACACATTACCTAGCACCCGTAAAACAAAATTCTACCTGGCAGATAGATAGATGCAGGTACGACTGGTTTATGTGATGACACTTGAAACAGTCGTTCCCAAATGAGGTCCACGTGTTCAGTATCTTCAACAAGGACACCTGCCCTCCTTGCTGGTAGATCCAAAAATAATCCCAGACTTTTGTTGAGAATTTAAGAGTCTGATGCTAAAGTCTTAAAAAGTATTTAAAGATATTCCTCCAGAGGGTGAACCCCTAAAGCCTGCATCTCCCCATGCCTGCTTCACGATCGGGAATTCACTTAATCTACACAGATGTGATTTTTGTGTGTCATTCACACTGGTCTTTTTAACAGTGCTTTGAATTTACTGAAGTAGATGTATTGAGGTTTTTTTTTCAGAAATGAGTATAAATTTCCCTGAATACAGGTATATGACAACCAGGCAAATTGTTTACATACTGATTCAAATTATTCTATATACAAATGCTGTTTTAAAATGCTGCAAAGTTATCCTACTACCTTAGTTGTTCTTTTTCTATTTGGAAATTTAAGCCAAGTTCTTTATGAAGACCATAGCAGTGAAAATCAGGCACTTAAAAAAAATCACTACATATAAAATGTTTGAGAAATTTAATTTTCTTTCACATATGCAGACAGAAAGTTTGGGGGAATTCAACAATCAAAAATAATTTTTATAGATGCTCATTACATTTCTTCACATTCTTTCTACATGGGTATTCTACAAAAGAAGAATGTTTCATATATTAATTGATTGAAAAGTAGGTGTCAGCATTTTACAATTTTTAGAAAGATTTTATTTATTTTTAGAGAGAGGGGAAGGGAGGGAGAAAGAGAGGAAGAAACTTCAATGTGTGGTTGCCTCTCACACGCCCCCATCCGGGGACATGACCTGCAACACGGGTGTGTGTCCAGACTGGGGATCAAACTGGGGACCCTTTGGTTCTCAGACCAGCACTCAATCCACTGAGCCACACCAGTCAGGGCTATAATTTTTATTTTAAAAATTACTTTTATATAATCACATTTCTTTTTAAAAAGTTGCTGGGGTCCCAGCTGGTGAGGCTCAGTGGATTGAATGCCAGCCTGCAAACCAAAGGGTCACTGGTTCGATCCCCAGTCAGGACACATGCCTGGGTTGAAAGCCATGTGCCCAGTAGGGGGCATGTGAGAGGCAACCACACATTGATGTTTCCCTCCCTTTTTTCTCCCTCCCTTCTTCTCTCTCTAAAAATAAATAAATAAAATCTTTCTTTAAAAAAGTTGCTGGAAAACTTCTAATGCAGCAAGGCAGCTTGGACCCCATGCACAATGCTAACTGGCTGGTAAGTTTTCTATTGCTGGAGAACAAATTACCACAAAGTTAGTGGCTTAAAGTAATACCCATTTATTAGCTCATTGTTCTATAGCTCGGAAGGTTGGATGAGCTTGGCTGGGTTTTCTACTTAGGGTGAGTTTCACATGGCTGAAATCAAGGTGGGAGCCAGCCTTGGCTCTCGTCTGGAGTTTGTTTAGTAGTAGGATTGAGGTCCCCATTCCTTTGCTGGCTATTGGCTGGAAGTCACTCTCAGTTTCAGAAGCCAATCTCCAGTTTTTGTGCATTTCTCTCTCCATCTTCAAGGCCAGGAAATGTCATCAAATCCTTCTGCTTCTACTGTTTCTGGCTTCCTCTTCTGCTACCAGCTGATGAAACCTCAATGCTTTAGTAAGGGCTCATGTTAGGTTAGGTTCTCCCAGATAATGACCCTATATTAAGTTTAATAGATTATTAACCTTAAGTATATCTGAAAAATATCTTTCACCATGTAACATAATATAATCACGGGAATAAAACCAGGGGCAGGAGATCGTGAGGCTCTCTTAGAACTCTGACTGCCACAGCCCATGTGAAGGACCAAGCCGACTGCCAAAGTGAGATATACTGTCTCCAACATACTAGCCTTCTTTTTGGTGCCTTAGAGGTCAAATAGGAATTTTTCCTTCATCAATAGAGGGATTGATCATTGTGAATTTATAGTCTCAAGAAATTTTTCTTGGTGAGAAGAACCTAAATTTTGTTGGGGTTTATCAGACAGCCCTGCAGACAGAGAGGTGAGAACATGGCAGTCAGGGCCATTGAGACTGGGTCTTCCAACTTGTCAACCAACAGGACATTTATCTATCTAGCAAATGCTTTGGACATCAGAGGGGAGAAGCACCTGTACTAAATCTTTATCCACTCATCGGTGCCAAATCAGGGGTTGGGAGTGGAGTTTACCTTACTACCACTTCTTCCCCAGTGGCTCATCTAGATCAGGAGGATCCCTCATAGTATTTATGGGATGGGTAAGTAAAGTATGTAACGCATAGATTTCTTCCTATACATTCAAAGGCAGATGCAACAATGGAATAGTGACTTGGCCGAAAGGTCCAACCCACAGGTTCATGCTACCTTCCTTTTCCCAGTGAGATCCTTGTCCAAACTCCATCAGTTGAATCAAGCGCCCTTCTCCCTAAAGGACCAAGTATGATGATCGCTTGGGTACCTGTATTCAACAGAGCCATAAAAGTTTGAGGCACTGGCTTGGCCAGTGTGGCTCAGTTGGTTGGAGCATCATCCTATAACTGAAAAGTTGCAGGTTCGATTCCCAGTCAGGACACATACCTAGGTTGCATGTTTGATACCTGATTCAGGCATGGACAAACTCCAGTTGGACAACCAATCAATTCTTCTCTCTCACATCAATGTTTCTCTCCCTCCCTTCTGATCTCTCTAAAAAAAATGAAAAGAAAATGTCCTCAGGTGAGGATTAAAAAAATGTTTGAGGCCCTCCCTGCCCTGCCACCAAGTTCTCCAGAATAATTGCATGGGTGTATATGACCTCTGTTCACATCTGTTCTCCTTAGGGACCTGGAGACCTTGGCCCTACCTCTAATAATTATTTTCCTTAAAGCAGCCAAGGGCCAGGGAGAGGGAGATGGGGAGATCAGAGGGACACAAAAGGAGAGAGCTGCTCAATGCCAGTAAGCAAGGCCCATTTGTTTTCAATCTCAGCTGGCTGCCTTCTCAGGCTTACCCAAGCAGCTTTTGATTTTGGCCCACCAAAACTCTGTGTTCTTATTGATGACACCATTTATTTTAGCATTGGCAACTCTTTGACTCAGCAGTCCACATTACCTATTGGCTGGATTACAGAGTATAACAACGTCTTTCTCCTCCTGCCTAGAGGAGAGGAAGAAATAACCAAAGCACCATTTGTAAGGCGTGTTTCAGTTCTTGCCCCTTAGCCTCTAAACATTAAGAGCTAAGGCATTGGGAGACTCTTATTCCTCACCCAGCACCATTTGGGCAAAAGCATTCACTACCAAATCCCAGGAAGTTTTCTCGTGTTGTAACCCAGCTGATGGGATGATGGGATTTTTCCATTCCTATTCTGGAAAACCAAGGCTATCAGAATCCTATCTTCACCACCAAAATGTGAACACAGAACCAGCCCAAAATGGTACTATTCCATTTAACAAAATACCGAGTTGCTTTTCAGAGAGAACAGACTAAAACCGCAGGTCATGCAACTGAAACATGTGCATAGGAAAGAACTTTGACCTCCAACTGCACCCCAAGCCAAAGGCTGCACCCCAAACCAAAGTCTCCCCACCACCATCAACTCACACACACACACACACACACACACACACACGGAACCAAAGGACTGGGACATAACCAGAACTTGAACACCGGAACCCTTTCAGAAGCAAAGGGTCCATTGTCCAAGAAGATCTGGTGCTGACCACCTTACCGTAAATGGTCAAGCTCCAAGGTCCTCCAATAAAACTTGCCTTGCTGGCACTTCCACATGCCTTTTTCCCCTAACCCCTTAACAGCCTGCCCCGACCCTGCATCCGGGAGTTCAGGCTTTTGAGCCATACCTTTCCCGTCCTCCCTGCCTAGTGCTCTGCAAACAAAGTGACTTGAATTTCTCCGCGCAGTTCCCAGTGTCTGGTGTCTGGCTCTGCTAGCACTGTGTGAACAAACTCTTACTGTTCAGTAACAAAAAGTGTCAAGAACTGGGAAGAGTCTGAAATTTTACCTTGATTACAAGCCAGCACATTAGCCTGTTACTGTGTCATGAATACTGGCAAAACACACAAGACTCCTGAGTCACAAAGGACTTTATTACTCATGGCACAGCAGGCAGCTAGAGCTTTGTGTCTATGTCAGTTACCCTTTCCCCCCAAGCCCCACAGACGCGATGTGAAGGGACCCAAGTGAATGCTGCACAGGCAAGTGGGTTTGCATCACAGATGAAGAACACTGAGCTACAAACAAACCTACCTGGCCATTGCCAGAGTGAGACATTATCTTTATTAGATTGGATTGCAGACAAACCTGCCCTCTGTTCTGGTTTCTAAGAGTTGCCAGTGCTTATGCTTATAAGACACTCCGAAATGTAACAGACTAATGGGGATTTGTCTCCCCATAGGGATATCTACTCTACTGCTTTGTGGGCAAATGGCAAGTTTCTGGAATAGCACCTGTGATGGAAAATATTGTTCCAGCCATTTCTGAAAAGTACTATTTGCTACAGTGATGCTGGGCAATTAATCTTTCAGTGACTTCATTTCTCTATCCTTAAAAATGAGGATTTAATAATATATACCACTTAGGGTTGTTGGAAAGATTCTTTAACACATGTAAAGAATTAGAATAGTGTATTCCATGTAGTAGGGGTTAATACTGCTGGTTTTATGATTAATTACATATAGCCAATATATGTATCTTAGTATTTCTAAAGGAGAGTTTCTGTGAAATAAGAGTACTTAGTCATGGGATATATATACTTGTTCAATTTCTGATTAGATAATGCTAAATTGCCCTCCTAAAGTGTAATTGTATTCTATATTCCCACCAACAGAACACAAAAATGCAGGTCTTTTAAAAACAATCTTGGATAAAGTTGGTCTAGTTTTGTAAGTTTATACAGCATAGCATGTAAGAATCAAACACATGGATTTGTGTTCCAAATCCACAGATTATGAATGACTGTGTTCTCTGTGCTTTATTTGCCAAAACTGTAATTTCTTTATCTATAAAATGGAGATATGGCTGCCCACATCTATCTTATGAGAGCACAGTAAGATTCAAGTGAGTTAATATATATGAAGGCATGTTATAAACAATAAAGATATTATTTATGCAGTAGACCTATCTCTTAGTATAGCCTGGTTTAACATATGAACATTTAGATCTATTAGATAAACATTAGTAGGTATTTAAGTGCTTACACGGCAGCTTGAAGTAGCTATCGTGAATTTCACAATTCTTGTCTATTGACTCTAAAGCCACGAAGGCCACCCATTGTAAGAAAAAAACTATTCTAGAACAGGGTTAAGGAGACTTTCAAAGTGGTCTACCAACTTCTTAAGCATAAAAACAGCGGGGGAAAACTGAGAAAATAACTCATCATATTAGACTAAATAACATTTTTCAGTTTTATAAAATATTAAAAGTCCAATGACAGGGTGGCAGTTTACAACGAAATCAGTATTCTAGCCAGCACTGTGGGAAGTGTTGGGAAGGAGGTCTACAACAGGAGGGGCTCAGGGAGAAGGCACAGCGGCAAGGAGAAGGGCTCACAAGGAAAGAAAGACGAGGAAAACCGGCATTTCAGACAACAGTGACAGAATACGATGAAACGTAGTGCGCTGCATCCCACCGAGGCTGGTAATAAAGCTGGTAGAGCAATCACCTGTGGCCGTGACAACTAGAACCCCAACGAATGTTTTAGGTCTAAACAATCTTGGAAGTCTATAGCCTTCCTAGTGTTAACTCAGAGTTAGAAATAAAATATTAAACCAAGGTATTATCTCATACCTGAAAAGTTGGTTACCTGGCTGGAAGGGAGGAGGATATTCATTTGCCATAAAGATCGCCACCTTTTGGTGGAAATAATAACTGCTCACAGAAAAAGGGGGAGTTGAGGCTTTTGAAGTCTAAATGCCCTAACTATCTCAATGAACAGAGAAATGTATCTCAAGTCACTCACAGTCTCAGGATGGGTAATCTCCCAATACTGGGATTCTCAACATGTCTCACATAATTTTTGGCTTCCCTCACCATTTCTAAACAAACTCTTGTTTGCCCACTCCCCTTTTTTCCCCCTACTGAGTTAATGTCTCAACAATCAAGGTCATACCATGACTCTTTCTACACCATTTTCCTTTAGAAATAACTTTAGGGTTTCTCTCTGAGCCTAGAGGTTTCTATGAGATGAACTAGCACTATCACTGAATTTTATTTTTATTCAATAATTTCTTGTCATGTATAGACATGAACTACCATTTACTGAAACCTACCAATTCTCTCTCATTTGGGATGAATTATGGAGAGT
Source organism: Mormoops blainvillei (assembly GCA_004026545.1). Lineage (NCBI taxonomy): Eukaryota > Metazoa > Chordata > Mammalia > Chiroptera > Mormoopidae > Mormoops > Mormoops blainvillei. The sequence goes on along the minus strand of PVJD01008002.1, from coordinate 51,522 downwards.
TTTTGAAGGCACTGTTTTAAATGTGCAGAATAAGTGACCACCCAGTCTTAGAAAAGTAAATCAAGTCAGTAAAAGAAAATGTCTTGTATTCTTTGCTGTAAAAGTATCTGCATCAAATTACCGATGTTGTACTAAAGAGGCTTGGGACATATCTTACTTATTTGCTTATGTAACATTTATTCCTTATTTTCGTTTTGTGGTGCGTAAATGAAAAATAGAATAAGAACAAGATGACCTTTCCATTTTGTCCTAAAAGGGAAAACAGGAAGAGTGAGTACTGCCATCTTTTGGTTGCACAATATAATAATTTCATATCATTACACTGAATAGCCGGAAGAATCTATTAGTCACCGAGCGAACACAAACATCTGGCATGAGTCAATTCTTTAAACTATTTTCTCATATCCTTCTTCTCTAAAGTAATCACAGAGATTTCGAAATCTAATTTTTCTCTTAATAGTAGACAGAGAAAGAGCTGTGGCTTGTTCGGATTCACTTAAATGCAACTAACAGCTCTAATTGTATTTAATAATTCTAAAGGATTCTGAGTGGGAAAAGAGGAGAAGTGGAGAGTTCTTTTGTTTAATCATTAAAACCTATTTCACAATAGCAGGGGTCAAGAACTTGAGCGAAATGCTGGACTTCCTAAGACAAGGAAATGTTATGGCAGAAGCTGCCAGATACTCACTACAGGGTTTCAGCTACACCAAGCAAGAGAAAAAGTATAGGAAGTCTGGACACAGAATAGGCACATTCCGGGAATGTCCTATTAAAAAAAAAAAAAGTAATACTATTGAAGGAAGCTGAGTTTCCCAGAGGGCACTATCTGAGGCCAACCTCTTAGTTAGCTGTGCTAGCTGCAGGGAAGCCATAGACACTGTTGCTACGTGACACATATTTTACTAGCAGGAGTCCTGAAGAAAAACCTTGGAGTAAGTAGGTAGAGAGTACATTTTTAAGAGGAAACTTGTGAATTTGAAGAGGAGAGAATTCTGGAAAGGAAATAAAATGCCCTTAGCTTGTGTGTGTGAATCCAAACAGGAAGATATCAAAATAAGAGTTTTAAAAGGCTCATCATGGCATAAAATAAAATATAAAATCCAAACGAGGGTTTTAGGGATATTTGGGATAAAAGGGGAACTGTGGAAATGTCATAGCAGTTGAGCGAAAGGAAGTGAACTGAACTTGACATTTATTTGAATATTCTTGAGTCTATCCTGATATTCTCCTTTTGCTGTAGAGACACGTCACTTTTCCACATATACTGACATATTTTTGGAGATAGAAGAGTGACGTTTACTTCTTGTTATATAAAACACACATGCACACACATGCTTCCACAGGATGCCAGAGAGTAGGCTGGGCAGACTGGACCCAGCTTATAGTCATACGTCGCCACCGACTAGCCAGGTGCGCCGAAGTCAAGCAGTTTCCCTGAGCCTTACTTTCCCTAACCTGCAAAACAAGTCTGTTGGACCCTCAAGCTGTGGTCTGGGGACACCTTGAATCTATGGATCATTTTCAAAGGTCCCTAAGTTCTCTAGTTTGAGAAATATCTGACTAGGTTATTTCTAAGGGCCTTGCTAGCTCTCAAATTCTAAGACAAAAGGTGTTTTTCTTCATTAAATCCTTCCAGACCTAGAGAAGGAAGAAAAGTCAACATGCTTAGTTTTTCCCTCTGCATTTCTTCTTTCTTTCTGACACGCAGTCATTCCATTGTTCTGAGTTTCTAGAGCAGTGCTTTCCATTTAATTTAAAATTTTCTAGGGGTCACATTTTAAAAAATAAAACAAAACTGGTAAAGTTAATTTTAATAATATATTTTATTTAACCCAATATACTCAAAATGTTATTTCAACATGTCATCATTGTAAAAATTAATGATGGTTTATAGTCTTTTTTAGTACAAAATCTTTGAACATCCAGTGTATTTTACACTTGCTATACATCTCAATTCTAACTACCCACATTGAGAATGCTCGGTAGTTACATGAGGCTGGTGTCTGAAGATCCCATGTGTAGGGGTGGCCAGGGCACGGATAGAGCCCTGCTCACGAGTGCTGACTCTCTGCCGTCCAGGTTCCCTGAGAAGTAGCCCAGTCGAGTCACCCAATCCCAGAGCCTGGGGAAGGCCTAGAACCCACAGGAAAGGTTCAGAACCCGAAGGAATATGTCTCTACTCCAAAATCCCCTGGGCAAATGTTTCCTTCCTCAAGCCAGCAGTCCATCCCTTCTGAAAATACTTTGTAAAAATATACTTGAAATGTGGTATTTCTTTCTTTTCTTACCCTAGTGCTGCTTCTCCACAACACACCCAATTTTTCTCAACAAGCCATTCCCTGCAGAAGAACGTAATTATCTTTCTATCTTTGGATTCAGGCAGAGAGTGATTACCCACAAAATCCCTCCTGTAGAAACAAAAACATTTGTGTTAGTGTTCTTCATTTTGTAAACAATGGGGAAACTTCCATTCATTCACCAGTTCTATCGCAGGAGACCTGATTCAAAGACTGTTTGCAATTAGTTTATTTTTTTGCTGCTATTGCATGTCATGATAGCAAAAGAACATCGGGATAATTAAAGTCTGATTTGGACAGGGGCAATCTAGGTTTCACTTTGAGATGTTATGCCTGTGCTTTTATTTAAACACCTGGAACAGTGAGTAATTGAAGTGAGGTAGACTATTTCACATGGGAAAAGATAAAGATTTTTTTTATTCAGTCAACGTATTATGTAAAACAAAGTATTGAATTCAGAGGGGTAAAGAGAAGCCCCGGATTCATGTATTTCCTACTTTCTTAGGGGAAAAAAAACATCATAGACTATCTAGATCAATACCTGCTTTTTAGGAACAGTTTGTCACAGTGTCCTCTCCAACTCTCTCCTTCATCCCTCTAAGCACAGATTTTGGCCAACCAAAAGAGCTGGAGAAGCTGGGGGACGGAGGTGGGCGGGGGAGGGACATTGGCATCAGATAAACCACCAAGGAAATTATTGGTGGGAACATGAAATCTCACTATACCTCAATCAAACCCATTGCTGCAATATTTATTAATCTGTGTGCGCTTGGTGTTGATGGTTCCACACAAGCAATATCGTGCTTTCCCTCCCTTTGCCATCATTGATATCAACTCAAAACGATGAGCCCCAATAGAGAGGAGAGATTACAGTGCACATAGCGTAAAGATTAAATTTGAAATACTGCATGAATTCATGCAATAAACTAGTACTGTACATTTTGAAAGGTTGACACGTGCTGAAATGACGTCCCATCTTGGTGTTCCCTTAGACAATTAGTAACTCTTCCAGGTCTTTGTACTTTTCCCAAAAATTACCACGGGTGCCTGAGCATCGGTTCCACAGAAGAGGGAGATGGACTGTGCAATAATGAATATGAATGGGGAAGGTTAGGCAGTCCAGTGGCCTGGCCAGTCTTAAATTTCTTAAAAATAAATGCAAATGGATTCTTTGTAAGAATAAACATCCTGCATTTTTTCTGTGGCCTGGCTACCTGTCTATCTCTAGCAAAGGTGGACTAGGATTTGCTTCATTTCAGTAGTCATTATTCCTACCTTTACCCTGAAAATGCTCTTTCCTCCTATCTTCGCCCTTTACTCAATCGTAAGGAATTATAGAAAGGACTCACGTTTACCACTATATGGTGAGTAAAGGAGTATAAATAAACCAAAAATTAGCTTAAGCCCCTCAGGTTCACATAATCAGTTTTTTTTATTTTGCCCCATCAAGTATTTCACTCAGAAGCAAAGTCCCCAAGAGGAAATAGAGTCCTTCCTCACTGGTCCGGGGCATCTGACCTGATCACTTTTACATTCCACCTAACTACTTCTCCATCGCAGAATGGGGTTTTAGACAACTCCTTTGAGAGAGATGAGGTCTGTCAAGAAATGTGGAGGATTTGAAATTTTACCCAACTTGCACTCTAACAAGTTATCCCGTTACTGTTCTGTGGATGTTGGCAGAAGACACGAGATTCCTAGGTCAGAGACAAAAGACTTTATTACTAACAGCATAACCAGCAACATCAGCACATTTGCTGGCCCGTACATTACGGTGTTGATGTGTTGCTCTCAGGTGACACCTGCACATGCCATGCGCTGCCTTACAGAAGAGGAGCCCAGGGTCAAGGGCCCAGCACTTGAGCAGGCAGCAAACAAGCCACTTCCCCTCCATTGTGACCTACTTAATAACCTATGTGACTAACTAGAGAAACTGCTCTGTATCAGAGGATAGACCAGCCTAACATGCTCATGCCCTCAGCAAGGGCATGCTGGGACAGTCAGGGCCCAGGGCGGACTGCCTCTCCCAAAAGGGCTCACATATGTTTTATAATTTGAAGTTTCCATTCAAAATTACCTTAATCCAAAATCCCACAACATCAAGTGCTGATAGCCCTGGGCTGGCTGTGGAAGGCGGCATCGTGCTGTATTCATTGCTGAAGGAAAATGAGATTATAGGATATAAATTTGTCTTCCTATGTTTGAATAAAAACATTCAAACATACCCCCCCATCCCTCCCACAGTTTCAGTTCCTGCCAGACTGTTACATGAACTCTCAGTTCCTATTAGACTGTGATACTGAAAAAGAAACATCACCTACTCTCCAATTTGGAGAATTGAACATAAAAAATATGCATGTCTAATAAGCAACTCAAACTTCTTAAGTCCAAAACCAAGCTTCTGGTCTTCCCCACACCTCACACCTGCTCTTTCTGTGGTCGCCTGCACAACAGAGAGCAACTCCATCCTCCTCGTGGCTCAACCCAACAGTTTAAGAGTCACGCTTGCCATATCTAACTATCTATCTATCTATCTATCTATCTATCTATCTATCTATCTATCTATCATCTATCTCTCATTTCACAGCCTGCTCAGTGAATCCAGACCCTAACCTGTGCACTCCCTCCATGGTAAATCCACCGTAATTACTCACCTGGATTATTACAACTGCCTGCCAGCTGTTCTGCTACTTAGGTGTTTCCTTTCTTCTGTTAATTCTAAATCCAGCAGACAAAGTGATTCTTTCAACATGAAAGGCCAGGTCGTATCATTTCTCTGCTTAAAGCTTTCCATTGACTCTCAACTCATTCAGAATTTTAAAAAGCCCTTACAGTGACCTGCCAGGTCCTATACAATCTGTAACCCCTGCTTACCTCTCTGCTCTGATCTCCGACTGTGCTCCTAACTGCCTCTCCTCCAACCACTCTGGCTTCCTGCCTGCCCCCAGCGCACACCGAGTGCATTCCAGGTGGGCACTTGCATGGCTGTGCCCTCTGCCCTGACCCTCCCCTAAAGGTCCACAGGTGTCTGCTCGCCCTCATCCAACACCCTCCACGCCTCTTCCCTACTTTTGTCCATGGTACTTACCACCATTGGACACAGTGCAGATGTTTATTTCCTTGATATTATCTGGTTCCTTCCATTAAAATGAAAGCTCTGTGAAGTCAGAGATTTTCTCCCCGATGCTCATTGTTATATCCCCAATGCCTGGAACAGTGCCTGCCATGCTAGGCATCCAATAAATGATTGTTGACTTCATTAATTCAACAAGTATTTATCATCTGCCTTTTCAGTTTGCAGTCCAAGGGCAAGAGAAAGACAAATCAACAAGAAATTATAATATGGTGGGTGTAGGGTCACATTTACAAAAGTGTAAAGTATTCCAGTCATGAAGAACTAGATTGGAGAGAGCCAGATGGGAATCATTTTAAAAATAAGGACCATCAGAGAAGTCCCTCTGACATCCTGCATGTCCCGATTTGGTATACCCAGCATCCTATCCCACCCAAGGGGTTCTGGTGGTTTTGTGTTAGTTGTGATTATAACTGTGGCAGTCATTGTCTTTACAGGTAATAGCAAAATGAGGGAACATTTACTCATCAAAAGTGACAGCCTGTGAATCAACTAAAACAATGCTAAACCAAATAAAACAATTTTAAAATAATTTTAAATTAGTTCATAGTGTTTTGTATAGCTTTTACACTGAATTTAAGTATTTTTAAAACTTTACTGAACAATATATTCTAATTATGCCAAATTATTTTTCATTATTACTTATGTGGGTATATGCTTCACACAATTATAATTGTATGGACCTACATGCCTTTTTAAAATCTGTACCTTTCACGGAATGTCACTTCATTTTCACATTCACTCCACTGCACGGTCTGTGTGGCTTTCTCACACCCTTTCAGTTGCCCTATTTTTCAGCTTTCTTTGGTGATTTCTCTTTCTTTAATCAACATGGCCTCAAATAAGTCATTAAATGGAAGCTTTCTCTATAGGCCAAGGGTGGTTACAAAAATCAACTCTTTTATCATTTTCCTTTTGTCTTTCATTCCTTGAAGTTTGTGTGTTTTGTTGTTTTTTGTTGTTGTTGTTGTTTTCCAGGGGGTTGTCTTTGTTTTTTTACAGGAGAACATAGGTGACACAGGCAATATCATTTCTTTTCCCACAGGCCCTGGAGCTTTGTCTGTGTGCCTCTTCCACTGTTTCCACACACTCTTCGGCCTGATTTTCTCTTCTCCCAAGCCCATGGGAAGCAGGAATCCCCCCAAAAAATCCCCTTCAGATTTATAAAACTCAACAGCGAACAGTTAATATGTGGTAAGTACTGTCAATGTGCCAAACATTCCATACACATTCTACCACTGACCCTAAAAACACCGCCACGAAGTGGGCACAAACGCAAACCTCGGGGTCAGGGAGGGCAAACACCTTGTCTGAGGTGACCTGAATATTGTGTGGTGGGACACATTTTTTTCTTTCCTTTAAGGGTAAGTTTTGTTTTTGAGGAACTTCATACTGCACGTTTTCAAATAGTCTCACATTAGAAAGAAAAAAGTGATCTTCCCTTCAACCTAAAAATAAACAAGAAGGGCATAAAATTTCTTTATAAATCACAACACTTAGAAGCCTAGTTTCAGTATCCAAGTGAACAAAAATGGAGGGGAAAATGCGTTTAGTATATATTTTAGGTTTCTTTGGTTGGGGTTTTATCTATGTGGCACTGATATTTCTTCTTTTAATTCATATAACCAGAATGGTAAAAACCAGGAAAAAAAATATAAACCTAGTGGTCGCTGAAACCAGAGAGGTTGCTCTCATCATCTGTGCAGGCATTTCCAGGATCTCTGCTGGATGGAAAAAATTCTGACATTGTACCTCTGTAACTGTTTGTTTTGTAAAGAATAACAAACATTCTAATGTCCACATCTTGGTTAGTCTTCTACTTTATCGCTTGGATGTTTCTTTGGTTTTGATAAGGTCATGATCTGATTATTGCTTTGTTTTTTTATTGCTGTTGTTGTTTTTTGAATGGACATCAGTTCTTTAGGTCACCTGCTGATAGTAAAGGTGACTGGGGAGGCTGGTGTTACTAAAACAAGCAACACTGGTCTGGGAAGCTGACAAGGAGGAACAGAGGAGTGAGCAAAGTTGCAGCTGTCACAAGAAATCATTAGGAATTGCTGACTTGTAGAACACTAGCAATATTTGATCCTCATCTTTGAGTAAAGGTAATAGGGTTACTTTTTAGAAAGGCTCCATTCCTAGTTCCTGTTTTGCTCTGGAGTGAGGACCACCTAATTTGGTTCGAGTAGCATGGTGGGACCCTCAGATTTAGGTCCCACTATAATTCAAGTTGGCATCACCAATGAGTTACAACAGTGAGATTCTCAGCAACTTGCAGGACCCGGCTTCCCATGCCCACACCCTTCCCACCCCACCATCCCTCTAACCCGGGACCAAGTTTTATTTTGTGTCCTGAGGACAGCAGATCCTACAGGATTCTGCCCTGGTCTCTGGGTTTTCTGCCTAAGACAAAGCCTCTCTATGTGGCTCAAATTCAAACTAGCTTTGGTCTGAATTGATTGTTATGTGTTCCCCTTCCCCTATAACAACCCCAGCCTGGAAGCTGCTTTGGCTCTGGCTCCTGGAAAACCAGAAACTGCTCTTGCCTTTTTTCTCTCCTTCTCAGTTACCCAAAATATTCATCACCAAACCTTTATGGCTGGTTTGCCCTTAAACAGGTCTTGGTCCCTCTTTACTATACTGTTCAGTTGGCATCTGGGGCCATGGATCCTGGTGACCACAATGGCAGGAATCTCTACTAGGGAAACCATCTGCCTTGCACAGGCTCTCCGAACAGCAGCTGCAGCTTCCTTTTTGAAAGCTCAAGCCCCAACAGGCCCACCCCTAAGTCAGAGTTTCCAGCCTGCGGGGCTTTTCTAGTCTTTAGCTCATTTGCATAGTAGAGATGACACTAAACCCAGGGGCTCCCGTGTCCCTCCCAGCCCAGGTGACCAGCTCTTGCCAACCTACTCTCTTCCCTTGGCTCTTCTGATTATTCATCTGTGAACTACACATTTTCCCCATCAAGAGGACTATCCTCCGGTCTAGTCTCTGCTAGGACATTCTCAGTATTGAACAGTACTGAACAGTATTTTTCACACTACAGTCTTCCATATACTGTAGACACAGTTTTTGTCATGGTTGAGTACCACCTATAGCATTCATTGTTTTTCTTTGAATCTGCCCAGCTTTTAAGAACTCCCTTTCTGGTGCTTTGAAGACACAAAACTTGGTAATAACCATTGGCATTTATTGATCATTGTCATAGTCAGTTGGAGCTGATATAACATAAGTATCATTGACTGGGTGGCTTAAAAAACAAATATTGATTCTTACAGTTCTGGAGACTTAAAGACCAAGATCAAGGTGCAGGCAGATCTGTGTTTAGTGAGGACCCTCTTTCTGGTTTGCAGATGGCTGTCTTCTTGCTGTCTTCACATGGCAGAGAGAAAGAGGCCATGTCTCTTCTTATAAGGTCACTAATCCCCATTCACAAGGGCTCTACCCTTGTGACTTACCTCTCAAAGGCCCCACCTCCAAATACATCACATTGGGCTTCACTACATGAATTTGGGGGGACATAAGCATTCAGTTCACAGTAATCATTAACTCTTGCTAGAATCTGTTTAAAGGTGTCTATGTGCATGGCATGTGTAGATACTTGAAGAACCCTGTGAACGGGAGGTACTATTTTCCCCAATTTAGAGATGAGGAAACGGAGCCTTCGAAATGTTTGATAACTTGCCCAAGTTCACACAGCTGCTAAGAGGCAGATCCAGGCAGTCTCATCATATTACTGCTTCCCTAACGCTATGGGGAGTGGATTAATAACATAAAAACAACATCGGACATTGGTATGATCCTCATTGTTCTTACAGCTAGCTTACACATTTATTTTCTTATTTCCTCATCAGGTCAGCCCCTTGAGGAGGCAAGATAGGTGCTACTTTTAGCAACAGTTTTCCAGTTCAGTTTCCTCAGGGATAAGGTTGCAGCATGTTGGGGAAGGAGGAAGGAAGAAGCAAAAGGGACTGAGGAGAGACCAAATCGAAGGGAAAAGATGCAAAATGGAGTTGGACGCAGACAGAGAGAACAGATTGGTGGTTGCCAGAGGTAGGGTTTGGAGGGTGAAATAGCTGAAGGGGGTCAGGAGTTACAAACCCCCAGTTATAAAATAAATAAGTCCTGGGGATATAATAATCATATTGTATAGTATTATTATTCTAGTAATCATACAATATGATTATTATAGTCAATAATACTACATTGCATATTTCACAGTTGCTAAGAAAGATCTTTAAAGTTCTCATCACAAGTGAAAAATTGTAACTGTGCTGGTGATGGGTGTGAGCTAAACTTATTGTGGTGATCATTAGCAATATATAAAAATATCGAACCATTATGTTATATGCCTGAAACTAATATAATGTTATATGTCAATTTCTATGTCACTCTTCTACTGGGACCAGTTCTGCTCACACAAAATACTATTGTTACGTTTCGGCAGCAGGTCCCCTAGGACAGCACCCTCCCTTGAGAAGGAAAAACCATAAGAGATCCAGGTTCTTTGAAATATAGAAGGCATTACAGAAGCATTGGACACACTTCCACTGAGATTTACCATAAATGAAATAGTCATAAGCAGAACACCTGAGTGTAGAGTTAAGGTTCTCACTGGACTGCCCTGAAGAAGAAAAAGTCCTTATTGGGGTTCAAGCTAGTTCATAGGTTGAAATTGTTTTAGCGATACTTGCAATTCCAAGAATGAGAAACCTAGGGTAGTGCGGGAAGACAGGGCCCATTTAAAATGGTATCGGTGAGCTGGTGACTCTCACCGTTTCTAACAGCTACTTAGACTGTGCACCTACCATGTGATGGACAAATCATCTACTTACACATTTGTTTCCGACGACAGCTCCATGCAGTAATAACCGTTAGTTTCATTTTCAGTTTAGGTTGCTGAGACTCAGAAAGACTAGCATCCAGCTGTAAGTTTCTGTGTCAAGATTCAAAAGCAGGGTTGTTCTGCTCCAAAACTGTACCTTATCTGATAAATCCTCCCGATCAGTCCTGCCTTATCCTTACACCAAATAGAAAAGACTCAGCTGGCAAGCATAGAGATCCCACTTATGTGCCTCTAATGCTGTCCCATTTACTCTCTCAGGGCATCTTAAGCTGCCTTTTATAGGTGAAGAAGCATGTTTGCATACAAGGAAACCTAATTCATTTGAAATACAACATAGATTTTTAGCTTTAGTTCAATTTTTTTAGAACAATAGTCTTCTTAACTTTTTTGAACTTGACCCACAGAATGAAAAGCCCTTTACCTCAAATCCCAGTACACACAAATATATGCATGTGTAACAGAAGTTTCACAGAACAAGACCCACTTCACGCTCGAGAGCACTCAGACATTTTAGACTCTAGTCTGGCCTTTTCTGTTGTTCATAGTATTCTTTAATGATCCTTTATTTTTATTATTGTGTTAAGAATACTTAACGTAAGATCTACTCTCTTAACGAATTTTTAAGTGTACAATACAGTGTTGTTAACTATAGGAAGAATGTGGCTCAGTGGGTCTCTAGAACTTATTCATCTTGTGTAACTGAAACTTTACACCTGCTGAACACCTCTCTATTTCTCCCTCCCCCCAGCTCCTGGCAACCAGCAGGAGCTTTTGTGTGTCTATTTTATAACTCCTATAAGTGGCATTCTGCAGTGGAAAACAGTATAAAGACCCCTCAGAAAATGTATACAAGATTTTTTCCTTTTTTAGTGCAGTCATGACCCACTGTATTGATGTTAGGATCCCTACATGTGTTTGAAATACGTTCATTGCAAGGGATCTTGAATTGTTTTTTGCTCTAAATTACACAGTACAGTAAAGGTGGTATTGAAGACATGTGAAGTAGGTAGGAAGAGAGTGAGGGGGAGACAAAAAGAGATTTTAAAAATTAATTATTGACAGTCATCCAGTGGAAACATTAACAACCTTAGGCATTTTTAATTCTTGAAAAGAGGAAGAGGTGCTACTTATAAATGTTACTTATTTTTTCCTACAGGCTGATTAAAGATAATGAAATACCAGATTTGCACCCTGACAGGTTGGGCATCATCCACCAAAGCAAAAGGCTGCAGGTTCAATTCCCAGCGAGGGCATAGGCCTGGGTTGCAGGTTCTCTCCCCAGTCAGGTCAACGTGTAGGAGGCAACAGATCCATGTTTCTCTCTCACATTGATGTTTCTCTCCCTCTTTCTTCTCTCTCTAAAAATAAGTAAAATACTTTAAAAAAAGAAATACGAGATTTACTTCACTAAATAGACATTTTAAAGTGTAAAGGAAACTAAAACTCAAAGGTAGTTCATCTTCTGTGTCTCAAATAATATTCATCATCTCAGTTGCTAACTAGGGCGTCTCTCTCTGAAGCAAATGCACCAAAGCGGAAGGATCATTGTCCACTAGGTGGCAGTATAGAACAGGAGTAGCCCTTATCCCTGTTTACAGACAGGTAAGTTGATCTACGCTGCAGAAGAATTTAGAAACCCAAGCCCAGTGATTCACATGAATTTAGCCTGAAAGTTTACTCAACGCTCCTGGCATGTTTCTGCCTTTTCTTAGACCATCTCAGAATTTTCAGCTTTATTCTTGTTGACTGGTTAGCATTTAAAATTAGTCATGTTCTTGGCTATTTCCTTGTGGCAGTACAGATAAACTGATGCTGTATGAAGTAGAAGCCATCATAATGTCTGTATTTATTAATAATCTGAAAATTTAGCACATGCCATTAAGCTTTTATTTGTTATTTCTTGCCTTTTCCGTGTAACATTTAAGAAATACGGTGGGTCCTTGTGTCATTTCTCATTGCTAGTAATTTTTCTCTCTTAGCTGTTCTACATATTGTAAAGTTGCTGGAAATATTTAATGGACATTTTAGTTCTTATTGTTTAACTGAAAAAAACAGTTTTCTCAAATACACATTAGCAAGCCATTTCCCTTGAAAGAACTAATAGTTGATAGTTGGAAATGTATCATAAACAAAAATGTATGCTTTTTGCAATATAGAAACAGTCTTTTGAAATAATCCCATGTGTGAGAGGCTTTTAAAATTCTCATTAAGTGCTCTGGCTGGTGTGGCTCAGTGGACTGACCACCGGCCTGCAGGCCGAAAAGTGACCAGTTTGATCCCCGGGTCAGGGCACACGCCTGGGTTGCAGGCCAGATTCCCAGTTGGGGGCATGTGAGAGGCAACTGGTCGATGTATCTCTTGTGCATTGGTGTTTCTCTCTCCTTCTTTCTCCCTCCCCCGTCTCTAAAAGTAAATAAAAAAAATATTTTTAAAAAAATTTCTCATCAAGTGATGCCTGTTTGTAAGACTTATTTATATTTACAATACTTGCAAGTCTTACTTTTTTGATGTAGGTAAAGAGAAGATATTTATGAATGATTATCTCTTGCTACATATTATACTTGTATATCATTTGAATTTTTATGAGTAAATACTTTTAAAAACAGGAAAATAAAGATATTTTGTTATAAAAAATAATATGTAATTATTATTACATATTAGTGTGGGAAAACGTAGATTTTAGTACAGCATAACCTAGAAAGTTATTACTAACAGGTCAGTTAAATGCTCACACAATTTAAGTGCTGTGTAGGTTAATTTTGACTATGAATTACTGATTTGGGAAATAATATTTCTTAATTTGTTTCCACTGTGTTCTTATCTAGAAATAACTATCCTTCTTAAAGTGGAAAGAATATCAAGTTGTTCATCACTCTTATTGTAAACCAATTAGTAAGACAACTGGTAGAAGTACCTTTATTTATTAAAAACAGCAAAATTGGTATATATCTAATATATTACTATTCTTGACACTGTACAGTAACCCACATCCATGTGGTGGTCTGTAGATTTAGAGCATAAGAATCACTTTCACTTACATTAGCTCATTTTATACTTCTAATAGGTGTATGACACAAGAGGGGCATATCAAGGTTCTAGGAGAACATTTTCTACTAAAGTTTGTACACCTAATGAGTTACAGAGCCAGGGGAGGACAAACCATGCGATTCTGAGTCCAGGCTATTTGTCTTTTATTTTTGGTGCTTGAAGACTGTGCCCACAAATGTTCCCTGCAGGTAAATGAGGAAGAAGTCTTTTTAGCAGACATTTGAAGTATTGGGTGCTCCTTCTTACTTTTTTTTTTTTTACCCACATGTTGGGGTGAGCCAGTTAAGGGACAGGAATGATTCACAATAGGCTGTGTGTGCCCATCGTGCTCACATCCAATGTTGAATGGGTCCTTCCTGACACCTGTGGGGTAGACTGTACAGGTCCTAAGGATGTTGAATCTTGATGCCATATTGCTTTGTGACACTGTCCATCACCTTTCAAACTGCAAGTCCCTGAGGCACAACCATGTGTTCATTCAACTTACAGGTGTGCATCGGCCACCTCTGAAGTGCCAGGGACTTGTGTCAGATGCTGCATGTGCAGAGGTCAGCACAGCAGACAATTTGAAGGCTAGCAGGGTAGACAGACACTGACAAAACAAGCACACAGACAAACATGTAATCACCAAGTCCAGTGAGAGACAGGTGTAAAGGCTATATAATAGTCAATAACAGAAGGAGATGTAATTTTAGAGGGAGAGGTGTGTCAGGAAGTTTCTCTCAAGAAGCATTATTTAAGCTGAGTGAGTAGGGATTTACCAGGAAGGACTGTAGGAATGTTCCAAGAAGGACCATGCTATACAAAGACCCTGAGGTACAAGAATGCTCTGCTTCACTTGGAAGAACTGAAGCCCCTGTGGCCCCATAGAGTGAGCAAGGCAGGTGGGAGGAGATAGGACAGAGAAGCAGGCAGGGGCCCCAGCACTGGACCTTGTTATCCATACTAAGAATTCTGTCTTTTATCCTAACAACAGTGGTAAGCCACTGATGTGTTTTAAGTAGACTATATGGAATCTTTATGTTTTTAAAAGATGACATCAGCAGTTTTGATTGATTAGAGTGGAGTAAGAGTCCCAGTGGGACACCAGCTCAAAGGCACCTACTACTGTAGTCTGGGAATACAGGGTCACCGCAGTAGGGTGGCAGCAGGAAGGTGAAGGGAAAGAGAAACACCCAACTTCGGGTCGAACAGCATGTAAGGAGGGAGCGAAAAGGACGCGGGGCTGTCATCTACTGAAATTTGGAAAAGGAGAGGAGTGGGCCTGGTGACTGGGGGGGGCGTGCTCAGGAATTCGGGTGTGGCCTTACTTAGCAGGGATGAGAAGCATGGAGACATTCAAGTGGAGATGCAAAGAAAGCATTTGGATTTAAGGGCTCATCATTGAAAAGAGAGGATTAGGCTGGAACCATGGCTTTGGGAAAGGTCATTCTCGAAATGGTACTAAAATCCAGTGAAACTGATGAGACCACCTCAGGAGAGGAAAAGAAAAAAGGCCCAGAGCACAGCCCAAAGGAATTTCAACATTTAAAAGTAGGTGAAGGAGAAGAAAACAGTAAAAAAGCTTAAGGAGGAAGCACCAGAAAGATAGGAGGCAAACCAGAAGAGTGTGATGTCTAACCAGACGCAGAAGAGAAGCTTCCTGAGGAGGAAGTGGCCCAGGATGCAAATGCTGCTAAGAGGTCATTAAGACAAGGACCATACCCTGTGTCTTAGAAAGGCACTTGGCAGTAGTTCAAAGAGGAGAACACAACATATTCTAAATGCAACTTCAACTAGAAGTAGCTGGCATCCTTATTTGCTTTCAAGGAGGAACTTTTACCCACATAGCTCTAAAGCTGGCCTTACTGGAACATTTGATTGTGGAGCGCTCAAATTCGGGCTTTCTGTAACAGCCAGATTAGTAGAAAGCTATCTGTATCATTTTTTCCCCCGAATATTTAATTATGAAAAATTTCAAACATACAGAAAAGTTGAAAGAATTATATCATGAATACTGTGTATCTGTACCTAGATTCTACAATTAACATCATGCTATATCTGCGTTACCACATATCAATCCATCTGATCATCCCTCTATCCACCCACCAATCCATTTTGGTTTTTGGATGCATTTCAAAGTAAGTTTAGACATAAGAACATTTTACAACTAAACACTCTAGCGTCTACATCATCAACTAGGGTTCACTATCTGTTTGTGGTTCTTTTTGTTTTGGAGTAAAAGTTAAAATGAATGAAATGCCCAGTCATCAGTGTACCAATTCATGCTTTTGACAAATGCACATCCTTGTGCACTCGACCCCATTAAGTTACAGAACACTGCATCATTCCAGAAAGTTTGTCACTTCTCTTTTACCTTTAAGTAAGTGCAGATAATGTAGGTAAGAAGTCCTGGTGCTAGACTCATGGTGAGAACGCGGCAAGTGTTCATTCCTTCCTCCCTTGTGCCAACGGACACTACCTCCACTCATACAGATTCACCCACATTTTCACCAAGATAGAAACAGACATTGAACTCTTCCCAAAAGTGCTATTGTAAACATTTTACAATAAACCCTTTGTAGAGGAGGACAATGGTGTCCAGTGAACCAACCCCAACTCGGGAAATCATAATTCCTCACGCAGAATCCTGCTTCGCTGGCACTGAGCAAGCTTATGTCGAAGTCCTCTTATTTTTAAAACCAGAACAACAACCGTCTGTATCACAGAAGTAAAAAATTAGTTGGTGTTTTAATATATGAACTAATATAGCCCTGGGGAAAAAAAGGTAAAAAGATTTTAACATCAGGTTGTGAACACTTCGATTAACCTGACATATTTTCAGTTTGCCTCTTTGGTGCTCTACCCCCACACATTGGTACGGACGGAGCCAGAGGGCACAGGCCTAACTCAGGGACGTCCTGAGTGGAGCGTGGCACCTGCTCAGATCTGGCACCAGACTCAGGGCTAAAGTTTCTAATGTGGTCTCCCAGTTCAAATGCCTTATTAACTCTGGGATTTAAGAAGATCATACATGAGAGTGAGTTGTTGGATTGAAGAGAGGGTTTCTCAATCACTCCCTCTAAGCCGAGTTTTAAAAGATATAACTTGAGATAGTAGTACCTTTTAAGATTTAATTAAAATTTACTTGAACCTTTTTCCTAATCTCTGTGCAAAGTCTAATGATCTCCACAAATTTACTTATTAATTCTTGAAATTTTACAGACTTGAATTTACTTCTAGTTCCAAAATTCTGTTCTTGCAGAACTCACATCTCTCTTGGGGTCCACTTCCACTGTTGTTGTCTTTCTTCTGGGCCACCCACACATGGAATTCAGCCTCTTTTCTTTGATTTCCCCCAAAGCAACTTTCCTAAGCAAAGTGTTGTGGAATTCCATTTCTCTCTTTAATCTCCCTCCCTTCTATTCTCTTGACTGTTGTAGCCCCGTTCTCAAACTCCTGTTGATGTTTGGATTCAGATGGGTTTAGCTATGGCTTTACTTCCTTGTATTTTTCCATCCAGGGCCCATGGCCTTACTTTCCATCCACAGTGGATAATCAAGGTATTTTTCTAAAAAAAGTTCACTTAAGAGTAACTTTGGCCCTGGTTGGTGTGGCTCAGTGGCTTGAGCGCCGGGCTGTGAACCAAAAGGCTGTGAGTTCGATCCCCGGTCAGGGCACATGGCTGGGCTGTGGGCCAGGTCCCCAGTAGGGGACGTGCAAGAGGCAACCAAGCAATTTTTCTCTCCCTCTCTTTTTCCCTCTCTTCCCCCTCTCTAAAAATAAATAATCTTAAAAAAAGGTAACTTTGCTACAAATTAAAATAAATATATATACACCCACATAGAAACACAAAAACATACATATATGCATATATGTATTACATAGTACATTGAAATATATAAATTACATAAATATGTGTATAATTAAATATATCATATTGTCTATATATATATATATATATATATATATATATATATCCTACTACATACATTCATCTACAGATTCTAAACCACTATGGGACTGTGAACTCTAGCTCCTGCCTCCTTTTGGGGGGTTCTAATTCTCCTTTTTTTTTTTTGCTCATAGCTACAGAGTCTCCTCTGTGATTGAAATGGATCCCATCCAATTTGCATTGTTTAGTTTGGAAAATGGAAGACTGGAAATATTTGTTCAGTAATTCATTTATTCAACCACATATTCACTCAACATACAGTAATCAAACACCTAAAATAGACAGCTGTATCAAAAGCTATGGAAGAGGAAAAAGTGGGTAAAGGGGGCAGGGGGCTGGGGTTCATATCTTTTGAAACTTAAAAATCCAGCCGGATTTACACACTTTTAACACATGAAACAAAACATCCTCAAATACACAATTCTCATCAGAAGAACAGCAAATTAGAGCAGAAAGCTGAAGCCTTGCAGTACACATCAATGCTGCTGTTTCAGCAGAATGAGCAGGAGGAAAAAACCCACTGTGGTCAAAAGAAACTGCTGGCTTATGGATTTTTTTAAAATTACAATTTGCATGCTCTTCTAACAGTGTTAGTTCTGCTTAGATGGCAGAGTGGCTTTCATGAAAATATGAGCTCAGCCTTGTCTTATGCCTTTTTAAAAAAAGAGGTCATGTAAAATGACTGTAGTAACTGCACCAAGCTAGTTGAAAACCACAGTGTCTTTCAGATGACACAAAAAAAACCACACATTGGAAATTTTTTGCCTGTTAAAAACCCCTTGAAGTTGTCTCAGAAACATGCATATAGGCAATTTCCTCTTTAGGAGTGCCCTCAAGGGAAACAGCTTTACAAATCTTCAATGTCAGACCAGTGGAACAGGTTAGGAGCCTGGGTTAATTTCAAATTGAGCAGTGAATGCTCCCCAGGTATTAATGTGGCAGGGTCGGGAAGAACTGGGCTTGTCATTGTCCAGCTAAATTGCACATGCCTTGAAAGGAAGTTGTTCTGATTCACCCGGGTCTACACAAACTCCTAAGCCGTGAGCACTAGGAATCCCGTCCCACCAACACACTGGCTATGCTTTGGGCTATTGCTTTCTGCCAATTTGGTTTTAGACTGTGGCAAAAGGGGAAGATGCAGAACTGAGACGAGACAAAATAATAAGAGAAGTATCTTACTTTTTAACCTCTCTAACATGGTTATATTTGGGATCGGGGTTAATCCTTACATAGCTCTTCCAAATCTCTTCATATAATGTTGCAATTTATAACTGATATCTACACTGAATATGCTAATCATTTAAAATATTTTAAACCACTTTGTAACAGAAATTAGTAACGACTGAATACATTTGTAAAAACCCATGCCATATGTATTGTTAGAATGTCTACATAAAAGCTGAGAACTTCATAAGTGTTTATTTGACATCAGGTAAGGATGCAAAACAGAAAGACTCTTTCTAACCTGTATCTTGATAAACATGCTCTATATGTGGTATTAATGATTTTTTAATCTACAAATCAAATGTATACTTAATACACCCAGAAGGAATTTACATATGAATTTCATGAAGAATAGCAAGTATTAAGATAATGACGGGACAATATTTGCATATGCAAAGGAGAGATACAATCAACTGTTTCTCGTTGGTAGTAAAATATGATAAATGACATTTTTCCATAGAACCTGAAAAACAGAGTGATGCAGGCACAGTAGTCTCTCCTGACTCAGAGAGGATATGTTCCAAACCCCCTCTGGGTGCCTGAAACTTTGGATAGTATTGAACCCAGTATATACGGTTTTTTCCTACACATACATACCTATGATACAGTTTAATTTATAAATTAGGCACAGGAAGAAATTAGCAATAATAATAAAATAGAACAATTATAACAATACCATAATAAAAGTTACGTGAATGTTGTCTTTTCTCTCAAAATACCGCATTGTGCTGTATTCACCTTTCCACTTAAAGGAAGCACTTCGCAGCTTCTCGTTAGCATGTCTGAATTGCCAGCATCACTACTCTTGCACTTTGGGCCATTTTTAAGATAAAATAAGGGTTACTTGGACACAATCTCTGTGATATAGTAACAGTTGATCTGAAAACCAAGATGGTTACTAAGTGAATAATGGCAAGGACTGTACACAACGCGGACATGAAAGACTTTGGGATCGAGTCACGACCTGGCCTGTGTGAGTGACACTTGTTGATTTCATCACCATACTCAGAATGGCACAAAATTTCAAACCTATGAAGTGTTTATTTTTGTAATTTTCCACTGATTTTCAAACTGCAGTTGACTGTTTTTCCTTGCATACTTCTATGACAAAATTAAAGATGAGTTATTTGCTAGGGGAAATGCTAATTGTATTATTTTGAAAACATTTAGCAAGATGACCCTGGTATGCTGGATGTGATCCTAAGAGAACTATGCCTGTTTCATAAGTGTGCAGCACTTAGTTCTCATACTTCCCAAACCATAGACGAACTGGCCATTCCTAGGAGGTCCTGACTTCTCACGTAATGCTCCATTTTATTCTTTTACTTATTTACACTGCTTAATGAAATCAGACAAGCACATGACGTACTCTAAGTTGAAAATCCGTTAAGTTGATGCTTCAAATTCTATAAATTATATCCAGATTTAGTATTCTGTAAGTTTGCCTGAATGCTAGAAAAGCACTCTCCTTGTATTAAAGAGGTGATACTATAAACAACTAGGGAAAGGACAGACTATCAACAAATGATATTAAAAGTATCAGAGGTGCCTATCTCAGGGCTGTAGGATTTCAGGTGACATTTAATGTATTTCTTGGTATTTTATATAATCGCTTGAATTTTAACAATGGCCATGAATTGTTTATATACTCAGAAAGTTATTTCCATTGTAAAAATTACAGCATTGAAAAAAATGGCTTCTTATATGTAAGTAAATAAAATGAGATTCTTATTAAACACTCTATATTCACAGATAAGTTATAGAAAGAATAAAGACCAAAATATGTAAAGCAAAACTTTTACATTATTAGAAGGAAATATACAGATTATCTCAATGATTTTGATTAAGCAGTATTTCTCAAAACAAGACAGAAAGAGCATGAACCATAAATGGCAAAATTTATAAATTTGCTTATAATTTTTAAGTGACACCAAAATTAAAGCTTAACTTGAAACTTTGATTTTAAAAAAGCCACAGATGAGAAGCTATTTGTAATATGTATTAAGTATCTAAGATACACAAGAATTTACATTAATAAGCAACAAAACCTCTAATTTTCAATAAAAGGGCAAAAATGTGGACAGAAAAGGAAAACAAAATAGCCAAAATTCATAAAAATATGCTCTTCACTGTACTTAGAGAAATACAAATTAAATTAGATACCATTTTATATCTCTCTGATTGTCTATAAAATGTTTAACCAGACAATATGCAATGTTGGAACAGATGCAGAAACTAGGAACTGGCATAGAATGAAAATAAATGCAACTATTTTCATATCAATTTAACAATATAATAAAACTAAAAATTTACATACCCCATGACCTAGAAAGTCCTCTTCTAGAGAAACTTGCAAATATGTGTACAGAAGACAACTACAAAAAGTTGCAAATGATCTAAAATCCATGAGAGGGGGAATGAAAAATAAAGGATATTATATTCCCAAGGATATTAAAATAGCAGTTTTAAAAAACAAGCTAGGTCTCTATGTATATTAACATTATTAACATAGATCACAAAAAAACAAACAAACAAAAAAACCCATATCTTTGGGAGGAAATAAACAGGCTACAGAAATATTTAAACAGTATGACACAAATTATTTTAAATTTTAAAAACACTATATAATGAAGATGGATATATATATACATAATAAATAGAATCATATACTGGAGGATACTACCAAGAGTTGTCTCCTGGGAGAAAAGTAGAGGAAGGAAATTGAGGAGAGGAACAAAATGAACATGAATTTTATCTGAATATTATATTACTGTTACTAAAAATACTTATAAAGTATATTACAAAATACAGAAGTAATGAATGTACTGAGGCTCTCATTCCCATTGGTCAAAGATCCAGCCAGCAGAGCAGAATCACAGTGTTTGATCTGCAGGGGGAGAGCCTGCAGTGCCCTTGGATGGGACTGCAATTTTGCACTATTAGGATGAAGCAATGCTCCAGCCTCAATTTCTATTTATAATCATGATGTGGATAAAACACTACTGGATGCTTGCGTGATTCTAGGTGATGTCACCCAAAGAGTTCTCACTGTGACCCATCTCACCCATAAACACCACAAAATACTAAGATGTTCTGAAATAGAAACCCATAGCATTGGAGGAAAAAACAGCTCTGAGCCTGATGAAAATTATACCGAGAAGAGAAATTGAAAGCATTTTGAAGAAAAACTCTGATTGTATATGGGATTGGTTAAGTCAGTCTGAAAATATCTTCCACCCCCACCCCCCCAAAAACACCTGCCCCTGAACATCTGTACACAACCAACTTATGCAAGTTTCTCTCGACATGAGGAACACACATTATGAAGAAAGAGGGCATTGTCTTGAGGCACCTGCTCAGTCTGTTTCAGACTCTTCATCAGTGTACATGGCTCTATTTAATCTTATCCTTTGTGTTGAACTTTTGGAGACTCTTAGAATCAGTTTTAGTCTAAGCAAATCTGTGGCTACATTATAAAACTGGAAATAGGACAAAAGAGCTTGGCTAACTACTTCAGATATTACTATATTTACACATGATTTAAAACCAAACTTTATCAGAGCTTTTTGATTAAACCAGAAAAAATGTAATTTATTTAAAAATAAACATTTGTACTTCCACAAATGGGGACCTTTCTGGCTGGTTTGGGTTATCATAGCTGGATCCAGTTGCAGGAATGGGAACCACCATATTTTTGGTTTTTACCATGCAAGACCCAGAAGGGCTTAGAAGGTCAAGAGACCAAAGCAAGGGCACAGCCACTCCTCTGGGACCTTGCAGGGTTGCTTAGGCAGAGGTAGGGCTTGGTGGGACGACAAGTCTTCCCCCAAGCTTTGCTGAAGGAAGCCAAGTTCTGTGTTGATTTATAGCTGCTAGCAACTACTTTTATTTGTCAATATTCTAAAAAATTATTGGGAAGCCTGAATCATTAAAAAAATTATCAATCAACCCAAAGATAAAGCAAGCAGTTTTCTTCTGAGTACAGTTTGATATTTTTCCCATGTAGATGTCTAGGTCAGTGTAAGGATAAACTGTTTGATTTTTTAGTCGAGCATCACAGGTGTTGTGATTTAAATAGCTACATTTCTCAGAAGACTCCTTTTTTTTTTTTGTAATCTCCCCTCCTTTTTAACACGCCTAACTAATATAAATTTAGTCTGATAAATATGCCTTGAAAATAGAACATTCCTCCAGTTCTATATATAAATTACTACCTGGGGCACTCATAGTATACACTCACAGGGCTATCTGACAGACCCCGGAGACGAGGTCGATACTCAGCAGGCACTGGCACCCAGCTGGCATGCTTGCCAGTGTCCATTTTAACTGGTTAGTACCTGAGCCTTACTGAAAGTTCAACAGTTGCCTATCGCCCTGTCCCAGAAGATCATTATGGCTCCAGATGCTTCGGTGTTGGCAGATTAGATATCTCAGAACTGAAATCTGGTCAAGCCCTTCCTGATCCATTGCTGGAGCATAATCTGAACTTCACTGTCACCCTTAAGCTTGACCAGTTCCTGGGACCTTAGGCAGGAAGCATCTGAACCTCTCTAACTCATCACCCTGGAATTAGTGCTGAGTTCCTGGTAGGGAATATTTGGTCTGACAGCCTGCAGACCTACCTCTACAGCTTTTCTTCTCCTCTCCTTCCCTCCTCTGCCCCCACCTCTACACACACACACACACACACACACACACACACGCACACGCACACACACAGAGCTGTTCTCAGGATGTGCCAGCCTGCTTAACAAAACCATTCAGGACCTCAGTCATGCTGCTTCCTCTTTCCTCTGTCTGGAATGCATCGTTTTCAGCAAAAGTGGTTGGCTGATATGACAGAGCGCCTTGATCACTCATGTTTCTTAGAACACTATTACCTCCTTTCTGTTTCCAAAGCAAGTTCTGGTTCCAGTGGAAAGCGTGGCCTCGCAGGGCTGCCCCCACTTCCTCAGTCATAGAATACACTTACCTTGTACTCCCATGTTACATGTTATCATTAAAATCCTTGCACAACTTTTGTGAGGGAAGAACCATTATCCCCATTCTACCGATGAGAAGACTGAACTCGGTAAGGCTAAACAACTTCCCCAGAGTCACCATTTTAGAGAGTTAGGAAGCTGAGATTCAAAACAAAAATTCTTAAGATTCCAAAGCCCATGCTCTTCATACTCTCTCCATGGCCCAGTCTTATACTCACTTCTTTTTCGTTCCTGTTGACTGAGTTCATGTGTTGTTTCATGGTCAGTGCCGAAGTCTCTAGGACTGGGGCCCTGCTTTGTCCTGGCAGCTCATCCTCCGTGAGTGGAAGACGCCTTCTGACCCTGACTAAGCCCCCACATTGAGCTGGGTTGACACCGTTCCCTCTTGCTGCCTGGCTATCCAGACACAACCTGAACCTGCCGTCACTGTGCTCCCTTCTCTGAGTGGGTGCTAGACTCCTGCAGGCCAGATCTCAGAAGCCAACTACTAACAGAAACTACAATCTCTTGTTCCATGCCCTTTGCGTACTACCCCAGAAACTATTTTTCTTTTGGTACCAGCAGCTGGATCTGAACCCCCATAGTTCACCTTGCCCCAGTGAACAAGTTCACCTACAAGTCTTGCCCCTCCTCCCCAGCCTACTCCTTGGGTCCCACTTCAACAAGCTATATCTAATTCTTTCCTGAGGCACCAAGTAGGACAGCTTCAGCAGAACGAATTCAACAAGACTCTGACTTAAGCCTCTTATCTTTGTTTATTTGTTCACCAGCATCGTAAGATGGGTTTCTCCAGAAGCCAGCTTAGAGATAAAGATTTGAGTGCAAGAAGTTTATTTTGGGGGTAACGCAAGGAAATGTTGAGTGGGTTTCCCCTGAGTAGCTGGGGTTCAGTGTCACTGAGGAACTATGGATGACAGCATAGAACATATCTCTGAGTCATCCCACTAAAGGAAGCAAAAGGAACTTGGGGATTTTTCCTCCCATTCTCAGGGTCATTGGCTAAGGGTTGCACCCTGTTCTTTGGGCTGAAGCCCTCAAGTGGAGAGTTGTAGGCTTTGCTCTGGCATATACTGTTATGGTAAATACCTAGGGGTTATAGACAGAGCACAGACAGCCTTGGATACAGTCAGTAAAAATAACATTTCAAGCTGTTGTTTTAGCGATTCTGGAAAGCACCCAGAGGAGCTATGCAGTGTCACAGCGAACATTGGCTGCGTAAGTCCTCCAAGCCTTTTATGTTTGGCTCGTCAATTACGCATCAGAGCCCAAGTAAGACTGCTGTGGAGCTCCCTCCCCACCCCATCTCCAGAACATGCACCAGAATTTTCAGGTCTTTCAGGAAACTCTGAGGTGTTTCCTGTGTTTTTTGCTATGGTTCATTGTCCATATTTAGTTGAGTCCTCTCCTCACATGAAAAGGCATGAACTAGGGGCTCTGAAAGAGCACTAATGGACTACTCTTCCTACCCTCAAGGAACACGTAGCCTAGTTGTGCAATTACAATATGTATCATTATCTTTCTTTGAAGGAAGAATATGGGGTAAGAACTAAAGGGGTGAGTTGCTTAAGAACCTTTCCAGCTGGAAAAATCTGTAAGGACAGGAACGAAGTTAGCTCGAGGCTAGAGTCAAAATGCCAGCATCACAGATTTGCGACCCTTATTTAGACCTCTTCCAAGTTACCAAAGATGACACTACTTTTAACACTAAGCTATAGTTAGTACTCTGACTCCAGCTATACTGTTAAATCCTTAAGAACAAGGATAATTTCCATATTAGTTATCTATCACTATATAACAAATTACCTCAAAACTTAATAGCTTAAAACAAAATACTTCATTATCTCACCATTTCTGTGAGTCAGGAACCTGGGCACAGCTTAAGCAAGTCTTCCCTCTGAGTCTTTTACAAGGTGGAAATAAAGATCTTGGCCAAGCCTTGAGTTTTTTTTAAGGATCTGCTTCCAAGCTCTCATGGTCCTTGGCAGGATTAAGTTCCCCATGGATAGGGAAGTTGAAGGCCTCAGTTTCTAGACTGCTGTTGGCTAGAGGCCACCCTCCTGCTAGGTGGGCCTCTTCAACATGGTAGTTTGCTTCACCAAAGCATGTAAGCCAAGAAGGCAATAGAGACAGAAGTCATAGTCTTTTCTGACCTACCATATTTTGCAGTGTATAATGCGCACCTTTTTGCCCAAATTTTTGAGGGAAAAATTAGGATGCACATTATACATGGATATAATGAATATATACCATGGGTATAATAATCCTGTGTATAATGAGCACAAAACCGTGGAAGTGCATTATGCACAGGAGTGCGTTATACACAGCAAAATAGAGTAATCAAAGAGGTGACATCTCATCACCTTCGCCATATTCTATTAGTTAGGGGCGAGTCTCTAGGTCCTGCCCACACTTAAAAGGACAAGACTACATAAGGCCATGAATACAAGCAAGCAGGGATTATTAAGGGTCATCTTACTAGGGTGCGTGCTACCATGTTCTTAACATGTAATTACAGTAGGTGTCAATAATATTTGTTATTTTGAAAGTTAAATATTCCCAAGACAATAGGACAAGATGCAAAACTGCATCACAGCAAAAAGAACATTAGATTTCAGAAGGGGTAGATCATATAAGAGTTTGAGGTTGTACATTCCATTCTGATTAGTAGACAAGTCCACCTAGAACCCAGTCATGTACTAACAGCTAGATTGTGAGTTCCCTGAGGACAGGACGGTATCCTTTATCTTGACATTTCAACACTTGGTGTCCCATCCTGGATACATGAAAGGAACTTGGCAAACATTTGAGTGGACTTAGGAATGGTTTAGTAAATGAAGAAGTCTGTCCCTCATAGGACTTTTTTCCCCTTGGGTTACACATTTAACAAAATATTATGCCAATTTAGAAAGTAGTCATGAAAAAGGGAAGTTTTGCTATTGCAGTAATATCAAACAAAAGTCAAAAAGGCTTTTGAAGCCTTTTTTAATGTTCCCATATTAGCTCAGTATCTTTGTTTATCAATACCTTTCAAAATATTAACCTGAGAAAACCTGTAAATGGACAAAAGAAACTGTACCCAGTAAAGTCATTAACGTCAGAATGAATTGTATGGCACAGGCATTGGCAAGCAGAATTTGGGACATAGGTTTATCTAGAGAGGCTGGTTAGTGAAGATTTAGGTGCTGCATATACTCTGGCAAGTTGCATCTCACAGAGATTTTGAGTTGAAGTTCAGCAGAGAAGTGAATCTATGTGAAAATTAGTGCAAATCCTCTACATAAGGTCAGCTATAAATTTTTGTAAGCCCTTCCAAGTCTGGGACTGAAGTAGGTTTTGTATCATTATTACCTTAGATGAAATTCTGGTTAAGAAAGAAAGTTTCTTTATTCAGAGAAATTAATCCTTGGTCTCAGAACTGAAATACATCCTCTTACTTCCTCTCCCTCCTTCTCCCCCACCCCCTCACTCTCTCTCTCCTTTTCTTCCTCTCCCCATTTCCATCTCTATCATTTCCTCTGTTTCAAGGAAGAGTGATTTCCTGATTCCATACACGTAAGATATTTGTAAAAGTTGCAAATATTACTGGCCAACTCAGTCGTCTTGTTCTGTTTTGGGTGATTTAAATCATGCATATTAATACTGACATTTCTTAGTTGTTGATAGATGAGTAAGAATCAGATTCTGTACTTCATAAGAATCACAGGGGGGTTCCCAGGAGCTACAAATTCTGCAAAAACAGATCCCTTAAGTAAATAATGGAAAAATGATAGTTTATTTTTAAGTCCTTTGAAAAGTTGAAAAATGATGCAAATGGAAAGGGCTCATCTGTTCTTAGTCAGCTTTTGACCTTTAACTATATAAACACGAGGAACACATGAGCTAGACAGAGCTAGGAAACAGTGTTACTTCCCCACAATCCAGAAGAACAAAATGAATCTTCCCATTAAATTTTACAGAGATATACTAGAGCACTATTACACTGAATATTTGATTTAATAATGTATTATTAAAGAAGGCAGTTATTGAGATCTTGGCAATCTCAGTAATTTAAAAAAA
Source organism: Mormoops blainvillei (assembly GCA_004026545.1). Classification (NCBI taxonomy): domain Eukaryota; kingdom Metazoa; phylum Chordata; class Mammalia; order Chiroptera; family Mormoopidae; genus Mormoops; species Mormoops blainvillei. The sequence goes on along the minus strand of PVJD01008002.1, from coordinate 24,002 downwards.
AAAAATCTGTTGAGCAAATTGGACCAGATCTTTTTAAATTTTTCTTGCTCTAAAATGTTGATACCAGGACTCATCAAATCAGACTATCTCAGAATCCTTACAATGATTCCTGTTCTTCTACCTCCCTAATACTATAGCCACTTCTTAGCTGGCTTAAAAATTCTATATCATGCCTTCTCAACGTTAACACACACGAGTTAACACACAATAGTGTACAAGTCACTGCCAAAGGTGTGTTGGTTCTATAAAGGATGAGGAAGGCCCCAGCACCAACATCAAGTGCCTTTGTTATTATGTACCGAAATTACCTGGTAGGAAGTGAGCCCCAGAGGAATGGGGAAAAGAGTGTTACTGCTCTACTTATGCATTCACTGGTTGCTTCTTGTATGCACCTTAACTGGGGATCGAACCCACAACCTTGGCATACCAAGACGATGTCCTAACCAACCAAGCTACCAGGCCAGGGCCTCTAATCTTCTATATTAGAAGAATCAGCTTAGGAGGGATTTTTTTCCCACCTCTACCTTTTAGTTTCTCCCTAACAATACTTACCTTTCACTTCTTCCAGGTGAAAATATATCTCCTAGAAACCCTATTTATGGTAAATTCCAATGTAGCCTTCAAGTGGCAGCCCAACACTAATGTTCCCAGTAAGACTGCCTCCTTCCTCTAAGTTCCAGTTTCATCTTGCACATAGCACTCTGTGTTATAATTGTTTCTCTGCAATGTGTAAGGTCTCCCCAAGAAGGTGTTACTATTTCTTGGAGGTGTTCTATTCAAGAATGAGACATGGTTGTTACATGTAGTTTTATTTACTTACAGCAAGTAAAGGACACAGGCTCTGTCTCTCAGAATGGAGTCTTAGCCATTATTTATATACACTGTTTGGTCAGTTACATGTTGATTCCTTCCTTGCAATAGGCTACATTTATCCTATTGAGTTCCTGTCAAGGTCATCCTGTTTATAAGTGGTCTGCAAAATACTCTTAATACATTTTAACATTTAGCAAGAATAACATTTAGTAGTAACATTTAGAACTGCCCTGACTTTGAGACCCTCCTCCTAACTAACAAAAGCATTTCTCCCTTTGTATCTCCAGTGCCCTATTGCCTAGCACATTAACAAGGGCTGAAAATATATGTGCACAATAGATGAAGGAATGAAAGTCTTTTACTGACCAATTTCAATCTGCTCTGATCACTCTTTCATTATACAGCTTAGTCTATTTATACCACACCAGGCAAGTATATATGAAGCAAATGAACAACTGAGATGCTTTATAATTTTCCTAGTCAAGGAATATTTTATATGAGCAAAGAGAATTGTCTATTTAAAGAAATTTTATATGAATCTTTTGTAATTGGTCAGGGAAGACATGAATTCAGATATGCACAGAGATTTTAGGAGCAACTTTGTGAGAGGAGAGTCCTGGGCTATTTCTTCTGCCTAGAATTAAAACTGCCACAAATGCCTAAGAACTCCTCCTCCCAGCCCATACTCATTGATGCCCTAAATTAAAGCCTGAAATGAAAATCAATAGCAGTAAAAGGAAGTACACTCTGAAGAGGTTTTCATCTACTAAAAAATAAGTCAGCTTAGAAGAGAATTACATATTAATTTCTCACTTTTATTTTTCCTTTACTAGACTATTTCTCAAATAAACACAGTTTTAATTTTTATTGTAATAAAAATAACAAGTCAATTGAAATAAATTCAGACAATACAAAAGGTGTGGAGAAAAAAATAAAAATTACCTTTGATCCCATCATCCAGAAAGAACTCTTATTAACATTTTGATATGTACCTTCCCATGTTTTTTTCAATGCACACACAAAGAGTGGTCACATTATACATGCTGTTTTGTAAAATTTTTAAAATTAAATTTAACATATCATGGACATTTTTCCTTTATGATAAAATACCAATCTTCATTATTTTTAAATCTGCAGAGCAGCATCCCATTGTATGGCTGTACTGTAATTCGCTTAATCATTTCTCTATTGACGATGATCATTTACAGGGCTTCCAGGCTTTCAGGATGAATAATACTCTGATGAACACATTTATACACACAACTTTGTGTTTTTCCAGTTATTTCCTTGGGATAAATTCACAGAGGTAAAATTGTTGGGTAAAATGGCATGCATATTAACAAACTGAACACATACTGCCAAATTAACCTCTGGAGAGGCTAATCTTACATTACTATGATCTCCAATATTAGCAATTAGAAATATTAAAATGTTGCCAATCTGTTAGGCAAAAATTATATTCACTGTTATTTAATTACTTTGGTTACTTGATAGGAAAGCATTGATCGAATTGTGAGAGAAAAGTTCACTTGAGCCATGGCAGCCACTAGGATTTAATCCCATGGTAGTTAAGTCACAAGTGACCTGAATCTGATAATGGTTTAAGTGACATTCTGCTTATTATTTTTTTCAAGTGTGTTTACTGGCCTTTTGATTTTCATTTCCCCTTTTCATCCCACATATCCAAGATTGGTTTGGATATGGAGAAGAATCTGGAAGGATTATGAAGTTATCCGCTGCCCTTATATTCCCCCTCATTACAGTGTGAAATCGCATGAAACAGATGTAATATTTCAGTGTGCCACTGAGACCATAATCACTCTCCTTTGCATCATCTTGTTCTAAGTACTTCTCTCCCCCCACAAAAACACTTTCTCTTACTCATCCAGCAGTAACCTTATCCATTTTACCCCTTACTCTGAGTTTTGATTTTATAACTACCGTCTCTTAGTTTCTCTTTTCCCTCAAAGCAAGATTGGGCCTGCATTTCCTGTTACTGATTAGAAAATTTGGCAATGCAGGTCAGTCAGTATTGATTGTTAGAACAGGCACAGAAGAGAGGACACCGTGATCCACCTGGGGCTGCTTTCTAAGTAGGATGTGGCCTAGGACATAATTACAATTTAGAATACCTGATGAAAGTGTTCCACAGATGAAGTGGATTACCTTGTTAGATACTGGAAAGAACTGTGTGCAGGAATCATGTGAATCACTTTCCATAAATTGAATGATTTAATGTTTCAATTGTACCTTCAGAAACTGAGGACCAAAGCTTCACAAAATCTAGCAAGTAATGAGGTCAGAATTCAAATCCACCTCCCTCCTCTTATCACAAAGCTCATAGTTTTCATTATATCATGTCCTCAATAGTGCCTATTTGTGATGGCCTAAATGGAAAGGATATGAGGCATAGAAGAGTCAAAATTCCCACATTAGGTCATTATTCTAGCTCCTGTAGCTGTCAGTCCTCACCCTGCCCACCCCAACACACAGATTTTTTTAAAGGGTTGACCATTATAATTAGGGTCAAATTCTCTGGGCTTATGTTAGCAGCACTCATTTAGGATAGTGAAATGTACTTATCAGGCAGTCATAATGTTCATTACATGTATAGAATCAAGCCAATTTTAATCAAGCCTATAGGGTGCATGGAATCACTGATACCCATGTTTGTCTGTGCCCAGGAACAATGGATTTGAGAGTGGGAACAAGAACAGGAATTTTCCAAACAGCCCCTACAATTCTATGCTATGGGATCTGGGAAAAATAGTTGATTGTGCATTACATTATTTATAAGTTCGAGAAATGAGCTCATGTTACTGGGTGTGAGAGAGATTAATTCTGATGTTTTCACTTAAAATAATTATTGGGTCAAGGATAAGCCAAAGTCATGCTAGACATCAACAAATCTTTTGGACCTAAAAACAGAGTGGTGTCACACTTACTGGCAGTTGAATGACTGTTGAACTAAAAGCATTTTATTGGATTGACTAAAATGTGTTTAGTTTTTTCCATGAAAGAAAAGGCATATTTTTCATTTTCATCAATAACTTTATTGATTTGGATATTTTGAGTATGTTGGCTATCTCCTGCTATTGGCTTCTAGTGGGTAGAGGCCAGGTGTGCTGCTAAACATCTTTCAATGCCTATGACAGCCCCACAGCAAAGAATTATTTGGCCAAAATGTCAACAGTACCAAGAAACTTTTGGTACGGGCAAACCACTTTTGACACATTCGATCAGTCACAGCACCTTCTCCATATATTGCAAAATCTTTGTTTTTGCATTTCAGTTGCGTTTTTACCTTTCTTGAAATAATAAAGCATAATATGCAAAAAATGTTGTGTATTTTCTTCCATCTTCAGTATTAAAATGGCTGCACAAAAATTCACAAATTTTGATATTCGTTTTTTAATGCACGCTGATATGACAGCTGTCACAACACAGTCTAACAAAATTGTTTCAAGTGAAGTTGAAGACAACTAAGCGTTACTAGAGCCATCATGTGGAAAAAACTAAAGGAACTTTTTGGTCCACCCAGTACTTCCTGTGTCATATTCTAGAAAGTGTTGACAGGCTATTTAAACATTACTCTTTGTCCTCTTTGTTTCTGCTCATAGGTAACAGAAATTGGGGACACCTGCGAAGTTCTTGTTTCTCCATGGGCACTAATGAGATATGTACCTTTTCTATGGATTGTAAACTCCAAAGAGGTTAGTCTACTGTGGAAGACCCCAAGCTAGTATTTACTGACCACTGACTTTGCTAGGTACTTTTAAAAGAACTTTACAGGTGTTAACTCATTTCGTTACCATAATAAAGCTATGCAGAGGGTATGTACTATTAGTAAACTGAAGCCCAGAAAGACTAACTTGCCTAAAGTCACATAGGTAGAAAGGAGTTAAGCTAGAATCTGAACCAGTAGTCTGATTCTAGAGCCTGTTCTCTTCCTTACGATAGGGATGCCAATGAGACAAGTGTGCTGAAGGAACATCTGGGACACTTGGGAGGTAATTCTTTTCTTCTTGGAAAGCTGTCATCTACATATACTAGTTGGAAATGTTGCTATCTTGTGAGTCACAGCTGGGTATGGTAGAGTAGAAAGATGGAAGGCACTCAAGTTTTTAGGACACCCTTGAGCAACTGAATTGTCTAATTTTGGAACTGCTCTACCTATGGAATTCTTTTCCTGTGAGATAATAAATCCAATACTGTTTAATCTACTTTAGTTAGGTCTCCTGTTACTTGCAGCAAAAAGCACTCTCATTGACACACATACAGATAACCATAAATGCAACCTGAGACACACAACCCTTTTAGAGATGCTAAAGACTTGCCCCATGTACAAGCTTTTCATTCAGTCAACAAATATTGAGTGCCTTCCATATGCCAGGTATATTGCAAATTGTTGAACAGAGCAGGTTGGGAAGGGCAGGTTTCTGTACCTCTGAAGGTTATAATCATAAGGTAAATGTGGTAATGAAAGTGGGGGCAGGCATATTTAGGGAAGCTATCATGAAGCCTGCTCTAGACTACGAGGTTAGAGAAGGCTCTAATAGAATCTAACAATAACATGCATACCAGATTCAAAGAATTCATGCCATAACTGTTAGAATCACCCACTTGTAAGTTTGTGTGTATTTAATTGGTGATATGTTTTGGTTTTAGTTGTAGAAGAACTCTAAGTACAGTGTTATATGTATAATAGTGTTGGGTTTATATATATTTAGATAACTTCATAATAAAATAACTTAAATCAACATTGAATATCAGAATATTTTTCCCTTTAAAGGGAAATACTGCAGCCAATTTTGGAGAAGCAAACTATTATAAAAGATGAAGCAAAGGAAAGGAAACCAAAGTATCTGGTGTCTATTTCTAGCTCACTGGCTGGCAGCCCTCTGTGACTTGAATTCCATAATATGTAAAATATGATTTATAAGGAGTTGCAATGGAATATTTTAGAGTGTTTAAATTAATGAGGAATAAGTTCTAAAAATCCCTGTAATGCTGTAAAAGTTTCAGAAATTATAAACAAGTTTTCTATAACAAAGAAAATGGCCAAAATAAAGGGGGTGGTTACAGGACATGACACACAAGAAGGATGATAAAGGAAAAATCAAGAGTCACTAAGTGCCTGACAAACCCTCCATAGCAGGAAACATTCCTGTGCATATTATAGCTGGTACTGAATAAGTACTTATTGAAATTTCCAGAGGTAACCAAACATCAAGAAGGAATAGTTTTATTATGGTAAATTTCTAACACGTACTTAAGTACTGAGAACAGTAAGGAGAACTATCACACGGTCTCAACAGTCAACCAGTCTTGGCCGATACTGTTTCATGCATAGCTCCCACTCTCCATTATTCTGAAGCGAACTTCAGATATCATATTATTTCACCCCTAAGTAAGTCGGCACACATTTTTAAAGCAAAACAATGGAAACCAAGGCATTTGGGGGTCCTTGCATAGCTCACTCGGTGGCAGCCTTCCGTTATCTTCAATTCCATAACCTGTAAAATATGATTTATAACGGGTTGAAACGGAGTATTTTTTTAAAGTAACCACAATAAAAAGGAAGTGACTAAATCCTTATAAGGCTCTCCAGAAAGGAATCTCACCCCATAAATCCAGGTCCGTGTTTCAATCCCCAAGAGCCCAAGACGCCGCTCAAGGACGCTTCCTTTCAAGGCTGAGACCCCAGCGAACCCCGCAACCCTGACCTTTTAGGGCCCTGGTTGGTCCTCGCTCCTCCCCTCTCCCCCGGAAATACCCACCCCTGGGCCCCAGCATCCCCCGCGCGCCCTCGCGCGCCCCCGGTGCCTCTGCGTTGGGAGCGGCTTGAGGCCCCTGACGCGTCAGGCCTGGTTCGGGGGCGCGCACGCCGTGCGTCCCGGGGCCTCTGGGGATTCTCGCCTAGCGCTGCTGGGAAACACCAACAATTTTGCCCGCCATGTTCTTCTCCGCAGCACTCCGGGCCCGGGCGGCTGGCCTCACCGCCCAGTGGGTAAGGAGGTTCGGAATGAGCCCCGGCACTGCCGCCGCCCTTCTCCCTCTCTCCTTGCCTCCTTTTATTGTGAGCACACGAGAATCCCGGGCTTTGGACAGGCCTGCGGACGGCGGCAAGGACACTGCGGCCTTCGCCCTCTCCCCAGAGAGGTTGCTGCAGCTCCACCGCCAGCTAGGAGCTCCGAGGGAGGGTCGGCAAATTTAACTGCAGCGGGTGCGTGGCCTCCCCCACAGGACTGGGAAGTTTACGCCTAATTTTGTCAAGGAGAGGATGAAGAAGGGGCTGCTCGGTGTTCTGCTTTACCCTGTTTCACTCTAGCGCCTGGGTCGGCCAGATCTGTTTCCAATAGCCCCGCTCCCGAAGGAGGCAACTTGCATGTCAAGCCCAGTGACCTTGTTGCTGTCAGGTTGCAGCGTTCTGGAGAGAACTCAAATTGTAGGCTCTGGCTTGATTATTTTATGAGCGTTTCCTTAGGCCAAGGAAAGGATGACCACAGTGTTTCATTTACCGCATTTGTGCCTTGCATATCGGAAAAGTTAGGTAAATAATAGGAACAAATTATGTAAGAGAACAGCACCACAAATACTGCACAGCAGGATTTTAGAGCTTGAATAGTTTTTTTTGAGATCCAAGTACATCTCACGTTAGGCAAGGAAACTGCGTCTCAGGTTGAAACACTCAAGTTTACTTAAAAATGCGGATTCCAGAAATGACGACTATCACAGGGCATTTACTGGAAAGAAAACCTTTTTGCCCTTGTAGTAAAATAGAAAGGTTGAGGCAGTTCTCAGGAGAAAGAGATATAGACAGTGCGTAGTAGTATAGAATAAGCTCGGGGCTTCAGAATTATACCTGAGTTTGGATGGTGACTTCACCACCTTTTCTGTCTTCGTGACTTTGGCTGTTATTTTTTTCACTTAGTTTCCTCAGTTGTAAAATGGGAACATTTCCATTTTGCACAGGTTAGTCTCATAAACGTTTGAGGTCCTTCTGCGGGTCATGCACATGTTACCCACATAATGTGGGTAATAACTATAGGTAACATTTAGTGACTATGTGCCAAGCACTGTGTTAAGTATTTAAATTCTAAACCTCATTTATGAGGTTGATACTGTTATTTCCTTATTTTACAAAATCAGATTTTGTAAATCAGATTTAGACAATCCCTGTTCTTGTGGAGTTAATAGTCCCGTATAAGAGGAACTTTGGATTAAGGTCAATATACAGTGTAAAAGTACAGTGTTAGAGGTATGAATAAGGCCATCCAGTTTGGTCTGAAGGTGGTGTAAGATTTTTCACGCAGGCAGTAGTAACAGATTGGGGAGTGGGGTCAGATGGATTGGGGAGAGGATATTCTAGGTGGAAAAAATAACCTAAGAAAAGACTTGATAGTTGGCAGGAAAAAGCCTAATGGTGTGAGAAGCCACAGACAGCGTTGCTGGACTCCATTGTTGGAAGTAAAGAGTTCCAAGATGAAATGAGACAGGTGGGCTTGGTCCAGATCTTGGAACCCTGTTGCATGCCATACTAAAAAATTTGACTTTATCTTAGAGGCAGTGGACAGCCAGTGAAAGGTTTTACAGGAGCAGAGTGATATGGTTAGTTTTCTGTATTGGATAGATCACTGGATGGAACTGAAGGTGGAACAGTTTGAAAGGAGCCAGAGGCAGAGAGACTAAATAGATTAGAGGCTCTTGCAGAACCCCAGGTGAGGGCTGATGAGGATCAGGCCTTGCCTACTAATAGAAAGGGTAGAATTCGAGTATAAGTAGATTTTAGTTTCTTCTCTTTTTGAGGAAAGAAGTTAGAGGGTATCAATGGAAAAGCAGCCTTAACAGTGAAAAAGAACAATTCACAGGTAGTAGAAGAATATTTTTATCAAGTTTCTGCAACTTTCTTTTTTTTTTAACAATCATTATCTGGTATGTAGTATATGCCCAATAAGTATTTGTTGAGTTGCTGAATATGTTTAATTTTTTATTTATTTTTTCCACTTTTATTGAGAAATAATTGACATCACTGTAGAATTTCAACGTGTACAGCATGATGGTTTGTAGGAAAACATAAGAACGACAGTTAGAATAAGCTGAAAAAATGAAAATCACCCAGTCTCATCAACTTGGAAATTACCAAAATGTTTAACTTTTTAAAGTACAATTAATAGACCTTATAGTTTTTTTCAATCGTGATACTGTTCACACTGTTTTGTAGTCTGTTTTTTTCCCCATAGTACATTTTGATCCGCTTTCCTTATCAGTAAACATTTTTATACTGTCATTTTTAATGCTGCATAGCATTCCATTGTATGTTCTGTAACTTACGTAACTAAGCCCTTCTAACTTTTACAAATAGTGGGGTGTCAGATGACCTAGGAAAAATCAGGAATAGTGTGAATAAAGAGGTCCCTAATAAAATTGCTTTCCTAAAAGAGAAACCTTTAAGGAAACCATTTACATTTTCAAAGAAATTGCTTATTTTCATAAAATTTCTGCGTTACTAGCTAGCTGCTGTTTTCTTTAGTCACAGGCTTTTGAGCTCGTCATTGCTTAGAAATTATCAAGAACTTAGTACTCTATCTAGAAGTGCTTAGAAAACACTAGTTGTGACCTTGAGTGTATTTTTAAATCTCTTTGATCCTCATTTTTCTTTCTGTAAAGTGCAGTAATACCTTATTGAGTGATTGTCAAGAATTGTGTAAAATTATGAATTACAGATCAATAGATACTCGGAATAGATTCACTTCTTTCCTTCAGTAACTGCTTATGACTTTCTGTAATGTTGGCATCACTGTACAGCTAATCACCATTGCCTTCTCCTAAGCCACTACTTAGTTTAGTAGGGATGAGAAGGTAGTGGTGGCATTTTCAAGGACTGTTTTCAGTTTTAAAATTTTTATGTTTCATTTTTATAGTTTCTCTTTATCATTTCAGTCATTGATATTTTCCTTTATGTCCTTAAGCATGGTTGTAGCAGCTTTGAAATTGTTTGATAATCTCTTGATTGTCCCTTTCCTTGGAAATGGGTTGTTTTTCTTTGTTTTGCTTTTGTTTTGTTTTTCGTATGTTGAGTAATTTTGGGTTGTATCCTGGATGTTGTGAACAATATGTCATAGAGGGTTTAGATTTTGTTAATTCCTCCAAAGAGGAGTTATATGCAGTTAACATAACTAAACTCAAATTGCAATCCAAATCCCTTATGGGCAGCAACTCAAATATTGGTTCAGTTCTTTTAGCAGAGCTGCGTGGAGTCTGCCTCATGTGCATGCATGATTTGGGGTCATTCATAGAATTTAGGGCATCTCCTCTCTTGCTCTTCCTCTTCTAGGTTTTCCCACTTTCCCGCGTTTGTGATTGTCCCAAACTCATCTGTAGTTCTTCAAGCCATTAAGGTTGCAGGTGGTCTCTTAGGGTTTTAGCTGCCCAGCACCCGATTGACTGGTGCCTGCCTTCAGGATAAAAGATGTAAGGAAAATCCTCCAAAAAAATACTTCTTTGTCTTCTTTTAAGTATAGGCTCCCCTCCTGTGCCTGCATCATTTGGTTTTTCTCCAAATTTTCTCCTTCAGAAAGTTTTTGTTCTTTTATTTATTAAAATATTTTTTCTGGAGTTTATAGTTGTTCAACTCAGTGGTTTAGACAGATAGTATCTACTCAAGTCAGCTACACTAGAAGTAGAAACTTTTGTGGTAGCATTGTTCTTTCTAAATGCTAAGTTTTGTAGAATGAAATGTTTTCTCATTCCATTAGAGATTTTTAAACCTGATTTTGCAATATCGCAGGGTATCTACATTTTGCTTCAAAGACTCTAAAGGAGTTCTTAAAATTAAAGGCATTTGTATTAGTTTTCTATTGCTGCTATAACAACCACTAGTTTGGTGACATAATATAACACAAATTTAATGTCTTATGATTCTGTAGATTAAAAGTCTGACATGGGTCCAACTGCTCTAAAATTAAGGTGTTGACAAAGCTACATTTCTTTCTGGAGGCTGTAGGGGAGAATCTGTTTCTTGGCTTTTCCAGCTTCTAGAAGCTGTCCTTATTTGTTGGATCATGGCCTCCTCCTTTTCTCTTCAAAGCCACCAAGGGCCAGTCAGGTTCTCACAGCACATCACGTCATGTCATGTCACGTCACGTCACGTCACATCAAATCACATCATTCTGACCTTGCTTCCACCATTTGTCAGATATCCTTTTCTGACTTTGCTCCCTCTTCCAAATTTTAAGGGTCCTTAGATTACCTTGGGCTCTAATAATCTAGAATAACCTTATTTTAAGGTCAACTGATTAGCAACCTTAATTTCATCTGCAACCATACTTCTCTTTTGTTGCATATACAAACATATTCACAGGTTCCCAGAATTAGGACATGAGTATCTTTGGCGCATCATTATTCTGCCCGCCAAAGCATTAAACAGTTTAGGAGAAAGAGAAAACGTACAAGTTTTTAAGTCCATTCGGTGAGTTTCGGTAGGCCATTATTGGCATACTAGAAATTCAGATCTTTATATTGGAGGTGTGAACTGAGTCTCCATTTCAAAGATATAAACACTGGAACTTCTCTTTGGGCACTATTTAGTACCAGGCCAGTACATTGTGTAATAAATTATAGGTTCACTGACCATGTCAGTCTGGTTTTCCATTGCGAAACCTTGACTTACCATTTTTGGAGTCAGGTCAGGAAGCATGTTATAAATCAGTGGTAGGAAATTTCTTTCATTCAATAAACATTAAGGACCATGTTTATACACTTTTTGCTTTGCCTTCTGGGGGAAAGGGAAAGTGACTTTATGTGTGGGATCCTTTGCTGGATATTATCCCATTTTTCAAGTGAGACATCTGAAGATAATCCAGGCATATATGCCCAGAATTACATAGTATGAGCCTAAACTGGGTTTGTTTGCAAGTCCTGTTTTCTAAAATAAAATTTTAATCTACCTTTCTGAAGTTGCTAAAGTTTACTGAGGGAGATTGTTTTGTGTGGTGAAGATTTAAATTTAATAGGTGCTATAAAGTGATTTCACTTTGCTTAGGGAAAAGAGATGATGGTTCAGGGGCTTTAGAGGGGTAAGAGGAGGAAGTTAACCTTGGTCATGATGGATGAGGGAGGTATAGTGTGGCATAATGTAGGCACTGGAAGCTCTATGTACAAGGACAGTGATGTTTAAGAGTGTGGCAGTATGGACAAGGAATAACCTGTTGTGGAAGATGAGGCTGGAAAAGGTCACAAAGGCCTTGTATCGTACATTAGAGTTTAGATTTTATTCTGTAGGCAATGAATGATTTTAAGTAGGTAAGTAGCATAATTAAATTGATTCCCAACACTGCTACCTTCCCCCCCACTCCCTCCCATTTATAATTTTAGGACAGAATCTCTGGAGATGTGGAGAAAGGTGAGACCAGAAGGCAGGGGACCATTTAGAAGTTTATTGCAGTAATCCAGGAGAGAAATGAAAATGTTTGAACTGGGGATAGTCTCAAGAAACATGAAGTAGTAGGAAAATCATAATTTAATAATTTAGTTAGAATGGGTAAGACTTGGTGACTGACTAAACTGAGAGAAAGTGAGAGAGATAAGGGGACCCTGGGATGTTTTTCATGATCATGGTTTAGGCCACTCTCTGTAATGATTGACTATCTAATGTTGAATTACCATGGGCTGGAAAGAAATATATTGTTACACCCTTTTTTAAGCAAGGTGAGGCATAGTTTCTTTTTTAAAAAATTGTCATGAATAGCAGATTGACATAAAGATAGGAAACAAAATAAATCATAACATAGCATTTCTCTGCATAAAAAAAGTTTTAGTAGGTTTCCTTTGGGGATCAGTATAGTAGGCAAACTTATATGGTAATTTCAGAGGTAAAAGGGTACAGAACCTATCTATGTGTAGATGACAAATCTATGAATTCTTTCTGTAGAGAAGCAGTTGTTTGGGATTAAACTGCAGAATTATGTACCTATGATGGCTAATATAACTTTATCAGGGAAGTAAAAATACTCATCTTGGGAGAAATTTTAGAAAATTTCCCTGTAAGTTAAGGTTCTGAACCAGGATTTGCAACCCAGAAAAGTGATCTTGTCTCTACTAACATCTATTTAATGTGCTGTTATAGTAAAATAAAGACATTAAAATATTTATTGTAGAAATAGTAGTCAGTAGTTGAACATGATTTTATCCTTGTCTAGTTAAATTGTTTTCTTCAGGTTCTAAGACCTATTATTCCTGGAATGGCTCTTTATTCCAAAGTGAAACAATTCAAATGGACCATTAAGTAGTGTAAAGATGTTAATTCAAACTTAATGTCTTATTTCTTTTTTTGGTCTTTTATTCTTTATTTTTCCTTTTTATTTTTTAAAAACATGTTTCATTGATTATGCTAGTACAGCTGTCCCAGTTTTTTCCCCTTTACCCTCCTCCACCAAGTATCCCCATTCCCTCCAGCATTCCCCCCATTAGTTCATGTCCATGGGTTATGCATGTAAGTTCTTTGGCTACTCCATTTCCTATACTGTTCTTAACATCCCCCAGTCTGTTTTGTACCTACCAATTTGTACTTCTTAATCCCTGCACCTTTTCTCCCATGCTCCTCCTCCCCACTGCAACTGATAATCCTCCAAATAATCTCCATATCTATGATTCTGTTCCCATTCTGCTAGTTTGCTTAGTTTGTTTTTTAGATTCAGTTGTTGATAGTTGTAAATTTATTGCCATTTTAATGTTCATTGTTTTGATCTTTTTCTTATGTAATTCCCTTTAACATTTCATGTAGTAGTGGATCGGTGACGGTGAACTCCTTTAGTTTTATCTTGCCTGGGAAGCAGTTTATCTGCCCTTCCATTCTAAATTATAGCCTTGCTGGATAGAGTAATCTAGGTTGTAAGTCCTTGCTTTTCATCCCTTTGAATACTTCTTTCCAGTCCCTGGTGGTTTGCAGAGTTTTGAGAAATCAGCTGATAGTCTTATGGGACTCCTTTGTAGGTAATTGTCTGCTTTTCTCTTGCTGCTTTTAAGATTCTCTCTTCATCTTTAACCTTTGGCATTTTAATTATGAAGTGTCTTGGTATGGTCCTCTTTGTGTCCATCTTGTTTTTGCTTCATGGACTTGTATGTCTATTTCCTTCACCAAATTAGGGAAGTTTTCTTTCATTATTTTTTCAAATAAGGTTTCAGTATCTTGCTCTTCCTCTTCTTCTGGAACCCCTACAATTTGGATGTTGGTACCTTTGAAGATGTCCCACAGGCTCCTTAGCCTATCCTGATTTTTTTTAAATTCTTTTTTCTCCTTGCTGTTCTGATTGAATGCTTCTTTCTTCCTTATGTTCCAAATCGTTGATTTGATTCTCTGCTTCATCCCCTCCACCGTTTGTTCCCTATAGATTTTTCTTTATTTCACTTAATGTAACCTTTATTTCTGCCTGGGTCTTTTTTATGCTGTTGAAGTACCCAATGAGCTGCTTGAGCATACCGATAACCAGTGTTTTGAACTCTGCATGTGGTAGGTTGGTTATCTCCAGTTTGTTTCGTTCTTTTTCTGGGGTTTTGTTCTGTTCTTTCATTTGGGCCATATTTCTTTGTCTCCTCAATTTGGCAGCTTCCCTGTGTTTGTTTCTGTGTATTAGGTGGAGCTGCTTTAATCCCCTGTCTTAGTCGTGTGGCCTCTTGTAGAAAAGCACACCTATAAGTTATATGGGGTAGACAGAGCCTTAGGTAATTGCCAGGGTGGGGCAACCTGTGTCATCGCTTTGTGGCCCTATGTGGGGGAAGGCTCGGAGAGGGGACAGTGCTGTTGCCTGGCGTCTGGGGTTTTGCTTGGGAGGAAGCCATCTCCTGGCACTTTCCCTATTGCTAGTCGCTGCAAATTCTCCCCGTATGCCACTGCCCTTCCTGCTGTTGCCATGGTGCTGAGTCCCAGAGGGGGTGAGTCTGTAAGTTCTAAGTCCATTATGGACCCTTTAAGAGGAATGTCCTGGAGAATCCTGCGGTTTCTTCCGCCGCCCCAGTCCCCCACTGGTTTTTATACCCCAGAGGTATGGGGACTTATCTTCCTAGCACTGGAACCCTGTATGCGGTGGTCTGTAAGGGGTGGTCTCATCTGGGGCTGGGATCCCTCACTCCTGAGGGATCCCTCCCAATTTTTATCCACCACACGGGGATGTGGAACTGCCCTTTCTACATCTCAACACCTCTGCGCCTTTCCATGCCACTCCACCTCTCTGGGCATCTCCATCCCTCCTACCTGTCTAGATGAATGTGGCTTCTTTAAATCCTTGGTTGTTGGACTTCCATACAACTCGATTTTTTGACAATTCTGGGTAATATTTGTTTTGTAGTCTAGTTGTGATTTTTGCAGTAGTTGTGCGAGGAGGCGAGGCATGTTTACCTATGCCTCCATCTTGACCGGAAATATAGTGTCTTATTTCTTTATTGAAAGTGTCTGACATGGGTACTATAATGAATGTAAAGTAGGTGAAGTTCCTAAAAATAACCCAAAACAGGGGAACTTTGAAATGGTCATATGCCAGCTCGATAAAAATGAAGGCAAATACTTCCGGTTTACCCTCATTTTGATTGCTTCATTTGTTATACAGTGTCTGGCACAAATAACAGCCCTTTTTTATTATAAAATCATAAGCATGTAATTCTGTAACATAACAATATCACACTCAAGCACACCGTATGACATTTTAGGTGAAATGTTCAAATTAAAACTATAAATTTTTACACCCATATTACTACCCTATCAACCATACTGAAGCAGGCATTACTTCTGCTGGACCCTGTATAAGGAAATTATTTGAGCCTTTTTTCTGTTATTTTGAAGAAGTCAACTTTAGTCATTGAAATTCAGTTGCTCAAATGCTATACAGTGTATATATATTTAGATTTTCTGTAGGAACAGAAGAGTGGCATTTACTGTACATAAAATAATTAAAAAACAGTAAATAGCCTGATTTATATAGACCATGTACATGCATCCTTCTCTGTCTAAATAGGAACATAAGGAGTCAAAGGGGGCAGACCTTTTCATTTCTAATCTGTTTGCCTATATATATATGCCTGGTTTTCCTCATTAAACTCTTTGGTTTCCTAGATCTACTCTGTCCTTCTAAAGCAGTGATTTTTAACGTTTTTCATCTCGTGGCACACATAAACTAATTACTAAAGTACTGTGGCACACCAAAAAATATATTTTTTTCTGATCTGACAAAAAATAGGTATAAATTTTATTGATTTACAAAAAAATAATAGTAATTATCTACCATTTTTGCTTCAAAAATCAAGTGTCTGTATTTGCATTAAAGGATTTCTGGTACCAAGAATTAACCAGTCAGATACAACCTTATTATGCAGTGTGACCAATAAGATGCAGCTCTGTTATATGACCCAAGACAGAACATTCACACTGGATAGCTATTGTGTGGCCTGTTATCTTTTTTTCTTTTTTTTTAATTTAACAGTCTAAGGGAAAAGAGGTCAGTGCCCCTGACTAAAGAGGTATTGCATGTTTTAAAAATTCTTGCGGCACACTGGTTGAAAATTGGTGTTCTAAAGCTCTGATAACATAAAATAATTACATTCAAGTGGCTAATAATAAGGCCATGACCTTCGTTGTCATTAGTCCTAAGATCTAATATGAGTTCTGCCACTAATTAGTGATGTGACCTTTGTAAGTATTCACAACTTGTTTAAGTCTTATTTTCTGGATATAATACATTTCATGAAAGTTATAAGGATTATATAGTGTATACAAAACTTAGTGCCTGACACATTGTACTTCTAATAGGTAATAATAGCTAACAGTAATATAGTATGTTACTACTTGCCAGGTAAGCATTGTTGAGCACTTTATATGGATTCTGCCATAATCTTCACAACAGTCCTGTGAAGTATGTACTGTTACTATTCCAGTTGCACAAATGAGGGAAGTGGCTCTGGAGCTGGGCTTTTAACCACTTTGCTGAATTGTCTCTATGCACACAGGGTATTTATGGAGTCTTAGATACATGATACTTACCAATTTCTGAGGTATTAGAATGTGAAAATGTGGTTTTTAGAAATAGTGAAATTGACAGTTGTATTTGGTATTGGTCCTTTTCAACATCACATGCACCATCAATAGGATGGCATTTTAAGGATTATTTTGGTGACATTAGACAGGGTGATTTGGACTGGGGAAGGGTCAGGTAGAAAACTGTCAGTAATGCACAGACCTGAAATAATGTCTGAAATAGAGTTGTGATAGTAAGAGAGGAAGAGGACCAAGGACTTTTCGTTTTTAAAAATTGAAATGTGGTACACATACATGACAAATAATTCAAACAGTATGCAAGGATCTATATTATAGTAAATATAAAATATATATTAGGAGTAAAGAATAAGGATAAAGGTAAATTTATTAATATATGTTGCATATATTATGTGTAAATTTCCCTCCCACTCCAGATCCTTAGTCCCCCCCTCTAGAGAGACCTACTGTTGTTTTCTTTTGTAATATCTCTATATTCATATTATTTATTCCTTTGTTTTTTATATACTCATCTCTATAGTATATTTTCTATTTTTTGAAAAATCAGTACAACACGGAGACTGGGGTATTTGTAGATTTGACCTTCTTGTCAAGAACTGTGAAGACTCTGAGATTTTACTTTATTTGCAAGCAAACAAGTTAACCTGCCTCAGTTTCGTTGATGCTTGCTGAGACTCTTGGGTCAGAGACAGAGGACTTTATTACTCAAAGCACAGCAGGCACCATGAGCTTCATGTTCATGTTGGTTCCCCTTGACTTTCAAATACTGTGGGAGTGACATGGAGCAGCCCAGGTGAGTGTGCATTACCACTAAGGTGTCCAACCACAACTGCAAGAATGTCTGCCCAACCTTTGCCCCAGAGGGAGACATTCTCTACAAAAATCCTTGATAAGATAGCCTGAAACAAAAACTGTTAGTGTTTAGTACCTCTGATCAGAAGATGTGCTGAAACCCGAGACCCATAGGAAATTGTCTGTTAGCATTACTTCCTCCTTTCCTACTTTAGGTAAAAAAGAAATTTATATGTTAATTTCAGTAGAGAGGAAGGAGGTGGTATTTTTCAACTATTTAAAATATATTATACTTTCATGAGAAAAATCAGCTGTCTTATGTGGATATAAATAAATAAAAAATAATGCGCATCGTTCTTCTCTTTTGAGAGAGTAAGAGGGATAGAGTGCTGAGTGGTAGAAGGAGAAAAGATCATGTGCAGAAAGAAACTCAGTAATCTGTTCATTTTGTGTCAGTTGAGAGTGACTCATTGTTAGTCAACTAACAAAGCCAGATTTTTGGAATGGGGGAGTACTTACAAACAAATACAGTTTATTCTTTTTTAAATTTTATTTATTTATTTATTTTTTATCATTCTTCTATTAGAGGTGTCCCAATTTTTCCCCCTTTGCCCTCCTCCACCCAGCCCAACCCTCGATTCCACAGTCAATCCCCACACTGTTCTGCATGTCCGTGGGTCACTCACACATGCTGTTTGACTAGTCCCCTTCCCATTTTCCACCATTATCACTCTCCCTGGTCTCTCTGGCTTCTTGTCAGTTTGTTCCATGTCTCTGGTTCTATTTTGCTCATTAGTTTATTTTGTTCATTAGATTCCTTTTATAAGTGAGATCATACGGTATTTGTCTTTCGGTGACTGGCTTTTTTCACCACTTGACCTAATAAGTGAATTTGGCAAAGTAGCGGATATAAAGTCACTATTTAGAAATCAATGGCATTTTTGTACACCAACAATGAACTATCAGAAAGAGAAACTAGGGGGAAAATTCCCATTTACTATAGTAACAAGAAAAATAAAGTACCTAGGAATAAATTTAACCAAGGAGGTAAAAGACCTATACTTGGAAAACTATAGAACACTGAAGAAAGAAATGGAGGAAGATACAAATAAATGGAAGCATATACCATGTCCGTGGACTGGAAGAAGTAACATCATTAAAATGTCCATACTATCCAAAGCAATCTATAGATTCAGTGACATCCCTATTAAAATACCAGTGGCATATTTCACTGATCTAGAACAAAGCATGATTTTAAATTGTTTAATTCTTAAAAATGTAGTTGTTTAAATATTCCAGTTTTCAGTTCTTAAATATTTTACCCACATGTCAGCTAAGCAGATGGGGTAATGCTTTAACAGGTTATATAGTACTTTCAGAAAGATTTCATTATTTAAACCTTAAAATACTCCAATAAGTAATATCCCTGTTTTACAGGTGCAGAAATTGAGGCATAAAAAGTTGTGATTTGTGCAAGGTTACATGTTAGTTAAGTGGCACAGTGATGGGCTATATGCAAATCTTCAAAAAAAATTAATCTGAAACTCCATTTGTTTACCCCTATAATTTAGATACTTTTTCCTAACTATTCTCAAACAATAGTAGTCTATCTTCGACAGGTTGGACTTTAAAACACTTTATTTTGGATAGAAGTGTCTCTGTGTATGTGAGCTCATGCACATGTACTAAATTACAGGTCAGCCAAGAGAGTGCCTCAATAAATTTTCCAATGTAGCTACAGAGGCCTAAAGATCAATTTTCAAGACTATCTCTCTCTCTCTCTCTCTCTCTCTTTTTACTTTAAATAAAGGTATGTGACAAAATAGTTAAGGAAAGATCAAATATTGAAGCTGTTTTGAGATTGGTGGTATTTAATTTGATGTACAGGGAAGTTGGAAGGAGATACAGGATTAACAGTGGAGGTGATAAATTTTGTTTTGTAACTGTTGAATGTTTTTTTATGTCATTATTTTTCTACCATTATTTTTAGGAAATAGGATTTTTGTTGGAATTATTAATATTTATTTAAAACCTACCAGTGTTGGGCTTTTTAGTTGCTTATATTTTGCTATAATGGACATTAGAGAAAACCTTTTCATGTAAACCATTATACTCATTTTCTACTATTTTTTTAAAAAAGATTTTATTTATTTATTCCGAAAGAGTGGGTAGGAAGGAGAAAGGGAAAGAAACATTGATCGGTTGCCTCTCCCACGTCCCCAACCTGGACCTGCCCTGCAACCGAGGCATGTACCCTGACCAGGAATCCAGTAGGTGCCCATTCACTTTGTGGAACGATGCCCAACTGGGCCATACTGGTCAGGGCTTTTTTGGTACTATTCTTTAGGATAAGTTTCTAAAAGTAAAATTAAGTTAAAAGATAGAAACTTTCTTTGGTCTGTCCGTGTATGATGCTAGTTTGCTTTCCTAAAAGACTATCAATTTTTACCTAATGTGTAAGCATGCGCATCTCTCCAAACACACAACAGAACTGAATGATATCTTTAAAAAAAAACTCTGCTAATTTGAAAGCTGGAAATGTTAACTCATTTAAAATTGCATGTTTTTAATTACTGGTAAGTTTATTAACTGTTTGAATTTTGTGACATTTTTGTTCATATTTATTCATTTTTCTCATTGATTTATGTGCATTCATGACCTCAAGCTATTAACTTTGTCATCAAATGTATATAAGATTCTAGAGTCATCAACATAGAGTTAATAGATGAAAACAGATGAGCTCTCAGTGGCAAAAGATTTGTAAAAAGCATAGAACAGAGCTGAGCCCCAAGAACACCTACCCTGAGAGAGCAGATAAAAAGAAGAGTAAGCAGAAAATGTTGGGTTCAGAAGTTAAGAAAAGAGAGGGTTGGATACTTTCCCTACTCTTAAATTAATCCTTCCTTACTTTATTATGAAATCCTTTGTTTTCTCTCAGAATTTAGTTAAGTAACTCACTCTTACTCAGTAAAAATTGTTCTTTGATTTAAAATATGTGTGTATATCTATCTTCTCAGATAAGGTGGTTGTAGCTACTGTCTTCTAAATGTTAGTTTCAGTTAATCTTTCAAAGCTTTATGCTAATGTTGTTATTATAATGTTATTTGGGAATTACGGCCTTAGTTTTATGTTTATTTCAGTGCAGGTTCTAGACAGGCAAATCAGGGATATAGGCATAACCTTGTATTTAATTCACAGACTAACCCTCAGAGATTTGGGAGAAATTGAATAAAAGTATAAGAACATAAAACATCTTGATATGTGTTGCATTTGTTTAAAAATTGTCATATATTTCAGATTCAAAACATATAATAAACACTGTATCCACTTGCTGCCTAAGAGAAACAAAACCTAAATAGTTGAAGCCACCTCGTGTACCACTAGTCAACTGAATTCTCCCCTTCTTTATTATCCTAACACTGGTACTTATTACTCCCATATTTTATACCTGTATCTCTCATTCTGTAGCTGGGTCTTGTCTTGTTAATTAAGCAAATGCTGTATGTAAACTTACTTAACTGAAATATTATTTGGACCTAGGGAACAGTTAAATATATGACTGTGTTATATCACTGCCTTTACTTCTCTGTTATGTTTGCCTTCTTTGAATTGACCAGTTCTTTGCCAGTTCCATGTTTGGTTTAATCCAGTGTTCTACGATCTGTGATTAGTATAACTCAGAAACCAGGATTTCTGAACAATAGTTGAATTGCTTTTCGGAGGAGTGAGGGGTGGAGAAGGTAGAAACGATGGAAGGAGCAACAGAGAAGAGAGGGATGAAATACAACAGAGAGGAAAATCAAATGGATTTCTTCCAGAACAATTGAATATGGTCAGTCTGCATAGCATCCATCATAAGCAGCTTTCTGAAACTACTTGTATGGCAGAACTTTCTAAACTAATAAAGTAAAGAATTAAAAAGGAAGATAAAACAGACTCATTTGTATGGAGTATATGACTCATTTGTACAAAATGAAGACATGTTTATGAATGTTCACAACTAAATGAAAGCTGGCATACAACTTGATTCAGACAAAAGTGAAAAGGCAGTAAGATAATGATACATTGACTCTTCCAAAAGTATGCCAACACAGTGTTGTAGAACGGATACACAACTCAAGATCTGGGCTTGATCCTGGTTCTTCCACTGACTCTTATATGTGACCTTAGGCAAGTTAGTAACCTTACCTTTGGAGCTCCATTTTTTATACCTCCCCTAAAATAAAATGGGCAGGGTATAGGGTGGTAGACCATATCTCTTAAGATCTTTTACTTCCGTAAATTGAGTCTATTGTTTGTAGTTATGGATCTTAAGGTATTGCCATATGAAAAATTTGTTAAGGCTTACTAAGCCTAAATTATTGATTTACTAAGCTTTCTTAAAATTTTAGGGAAGACATATAAGGAATTTGCATAAGACAGCTGTACAAAATGGAGCTGGAGGAGCCTTATTTGTGGTAAGTTATTAGATTTCTTCACAATTGAAAGACTTGAAAATTTGGGTAAATCTGTTGTAATAATCCAAAATATCTTAAATAGCCATGTCTTTGGTATATCCTGGCCATTGTGGGAATTTAAGTATAGCTAACTGAATTCACTACTTTTCAAAAGATGTGTGGTTCTAGCTGAACCACTCAAGTTTAAGTTGGTACTAGGGCAGCTCTGGGAATAAGAATTTAGATTATTATTTGGTGAAATTGGTGATTTTCACCAAATTTGAAAATTTGAGTGATCCCTATCCTGATTTCACACTTCGAGTTCTTAAAACTCAGTCATTGGCTCACTGAAGATTCTGAGGCTACAACTTGGAGAATACCAAAATGGCACTAGTTTAAAACTTACAGATTTTAGTAATTGAATGAATACATTGGCAGTTGGCCTCTGTATTTTTGGTTTCCAGGGTTTAACTATAGGTAAAGATTAATGACCTCCCCACCTTAGTTGCACAGTTCAGAAAGGATAAGATAATTTATCTCCCATCTCTGACAAAGGTACAGTTTTCAGGTATTAATCTAGTATTGTTTAAAGGCAATTTACTAGACTTGCATGATTTACAGTTAGTGGTATAGTTTTATAAACTGAGTTATTTCCAGGGTGAATCTTAATGTTAGTTGGGATACTATTGATCCCTGCTTTATAGTTTATCATCTTTGTCTAAAACCATTAAGTATGGCACATAGTTGAGATCATTGTCCGAAGTTCTCATTTTTCCTCTTTTTATGTCCTTGAAGAAAAACTGAGAGGTAACATATTAAGAGATTCAGTTCTGTGTTCATCTTACATACAAAACATTAATCAGTGTAAGTGTTTATCTCGTTGTGACTCATAAGATTTCCTGTTGACATGCCATTTCTTGTCAGTTTTTAAAGAGGGCTTGCTCTTTTATGGAGAAAAAGCTTCTTGCTGTTGACTAGTTTCTGTTACAGAAAACTAGCTATTGACTAGTTTCTAATATGTGGGGAAGAAATGGTGCTTTTGCACCTTCCCTAAAGTAGTGAGTCTCTTTGACAATTTGATACACTCTCTCTGGAAAAATGCATGTATGTTCACACTCAAAATTCTTGCCTTTATAAGGCTTCCAATAATTAGTAATGTTTTGGTAATTACATTAGAAGATCTTATCCTCTAATTAAGTTGGATAACCCTTTGGTTTTTTTGGCCCTAAAGCTACTTTTCTTAAACATTAAATGATGATTTCTAAAATTTTCTAAAGTTTTGAATTCTGCTGACATTACTTTGGTAATCATACCCATCACATGTGTTTTTAATAATTGCTTCAGCCATTCTTTTTGATGCAGGGATGGACTGATTTGTATCTGTTGAAAATAAAGTGAAGAGATTAAATGATCAGCAACAGTAAAGTGCAGAGTTATTCACACTTTTGAGGAATTTTGATCATTTTGGAATATATTTTTTCCTTTTGTATAGCACAGAGACACTCCTGAGAATAACCCAGATACTCCATTTGATTTCACACCAGAAAACTATAAGGTATGATGAAATAAACATTAT
This sequence comes from Mormoops blainvillei, assembly GCA_004026545.1. Taxonomy (NCBI): domain Eukaryota; kingdom Metazoa; phylum Chordata; class Mammalia; order Chiroptera; family Mormoopidae; genus Mormoops; species Mormoops blainvillei. Next base: position 343 of record PVJD01008002.1, on the reverse strand, counting down.
AATTAATGTACAAAATATTTAGTATCTTCCAGGTGTATAAAAACAGGTGCTTTTTCTTTGATACAGAGAATAGAAGCAATTGTAAAAAACTATCCAGAAGGGCATAAAGCAGCAGCTGTGCTTCCAGTCCTGGATTTAGCGCAAAGACAGAATGGATGGCTGCCCATCTCTGCTATGAACAAGGTACTGAATTTATTTTTGCTTCAGCTCAAAAAGAGGTGAGATTGTGTATGATAACTCTCTTGTGTAGAAATTTCTCTGACAGTCATTAATGTCAAAATGTAATAGTTTGAAGACCTTCAGTCATTTATATGTTTCTTCAAATTACATTTGTGTTTTTATT